>JAGKTI010009276.1:0-31379 GCA_018397915.1 Birgus latro | reverse complement strand
TTCTACCAAGTTTTTGTGTAATCTTGCTCACAAACCAACCAACCAACAAACACACAGACAGGAGTGAAAACATAACCTGCCTGGCGGGGGTAATAATAATAACAATCTATCTATCTATTGCCAGACGCCTCAATCCCGCGCGGGGTGGCCACAGACAAATCCCCTCCATGTCCCTCAGTCCCCCGCCATTTCACTACCCCTCTTCCAGCTCACACACCCTTCTCTCATGTACCTCTCCACGCCATCCCTCCATCTCATCCTCGGCCTCCCCCTCCCTCTCTCCCCCTCCACCTCACTCACATACACTCTCTGTGTCCGTCTTTCACTCCCCATCCTTTCCACATGCCCAAACCACCTCAACGTGTTTCTCCTTACGCTTCCTATCACGTCCACATCCACATCACAACGCTTCTTCACTTCCTCATTTGTTAGTCTGTCTCTCCATGTGACTCCACATGTTCCTATCAAATAACTCATTTCCACTGTTCTCACTCTTGACTTCTGTCCTTCCAGCAGGGTCCAAGCTTCACTTCCATATGTCAGAGTTGGTATTACAATACTGTCATGTAACAGCTTTTTCACTTCCATGCTCACTTCCCTGTTTCTTATCACTGCTTTCAACAAACCAGCAACCTTCCATCCCTGCTGCACCCTTTCAAGCACTTCACCCTCCAGACTTCCATTCTTACTCATCACACTAACCAAGTACTTAAATTCACTCACATTCTCCATATCCTCCCCATCCAATCTCACTGTACATTCACTGGCTTCACTCCTCTCGAAGACCATCACTTTACTCTTCCCTACATTCACCTTTAGATTCCGTTTCTTACACATTTTCCCAAACTCATCTACCATCCCTTGCAACTCCCATTCGTCTTCAATCAACAGCACAGTATCTGCAAACAACCGTACAGGGAGTTTCCAAACACTGTCCTCTCTCACTGTCTGACTTTGTATCTCTTTTATACCCTCATCTGTGTACAGATTGAACAACCATGGAGACATGACATCCTTGTTTCAATCCAACCTTCGAATGGAAAGATTAACTCAGTTCACCATCTGCATGCACTGCAGCCTTAGCACCCTCATGCATACTCTTCACTGCCTTCAACAACTTCCCATCCAGTCCATATATTCTTAATACTTACCACAATCCTTGTCTATTCACCCTGTCATCTGCTTTCTCCAAATCCATGAAGGATGCATACAACTTCTGTCCCTTCTCTAGAAACTTTTCCACTAAAGATTTAAGAATGAATATCTGGTCTACACAACCTCTTCCCTTTCTAAAACCTCCCTGTTCTTCTCCAACTAATTCCTCTGTTATTTCCCTAATTCTGTCAATAAGTATCCTACCATATACTTTTCCTATTACAATAAGAAGGTAAATGCCCCTATGATTACCACACACTTCTTTTTCCCCTTTTCCTTTGTACAGAGGAATAATCATACCTGACTTCCAATCCTCCGGGGCTCTACCTTCCTCCCAGGCCAATCAGCACACCTTCCACATTCATTCTATTACTATCTCTATCCCATGCTTCAGCATTTCACCACACATTCCATCAATTCCTGGGGCATTCCCCATGTTAACTTTCTTCATTGCTTCCACCATTAATGATAATAATAATGATATTTATAATAGTAATAATGATAATAATAATAATACATCAAAGTTATTATTATGTACTATTTCAATTCTTTTATCCATATCGGCATACGTTGTATAAGAAACATAAATAATAATATTGACGAGCTATACGAGTATGTACTCTTCTTTTGCAGCCGATTATCCTCCATTCAGTAAACAGAGAGAGACTTAAGGACCTTTTGAGTTGCTTGTTTTTTTTTTTTGGCACCACGACAAGAACACCACCCTCTGTAACACTCAGAATCAGGTAATTACCCAACACAACATTCCCACATGAGTCTGGTTGTTAAGTTAGGCTAGCATGGCTTAGGGTGAGTATGAGCGACGTTTGTCCAGATGCAGTAGGTGAGCTAATCTGATCTGTAATAACATTTTAGCAGCTTTTTCTAGAAGTAGTGCAGAAAACTGGTAAACATGTATAAGTTTACAGTCTCTCGTTTCTTTGTTCAGATTTATTTTTCCCAAGATTTATTGTGAGTTATTCGTTCGATTGTGACATTTCAGTGGCAAGTAACACGTAACTGGGTAGGCTTGCCTCCTCCCCTCGTCGTCTCACACCAATTTCAGAAGAAAAATGTTATCTATACATGGGATTACCACTTAGTAAAAATAAATAAATAAATCTATATATCCTGAGACTGGATTTGTAAACCAAGAACAAGAAACTTAACCCAAACTTTCATTCTAGAAAGACCTAACCCCATACATAAGCTAACTAACAGGGACAGGACGCCTTCATGTGGTCACACAGATGTAACTGGACAGCTACACTGCCCGGTTGTGCAAATATCCTTCTGCTCCTTACCCATAAAGGAGGGTGATGGGCTGTAGTACCGTAGCTTCAGCCTGCAGTGCACCAGGTTCACGTTCAGATCAGCCTTTGTCGCAACTGTATACCTAGCAGACATTAGGTGAAATTAATCACAAAGTCAGTTTTGCAGCCAGAGGGATAAAAACACCTATTCTATTTTAACTGTATGATTCTCTTCTTTGTGCGAGTTGGTCATATGTTAAAAAGAGAACTGTCTAGCATAGCAAAGAAAGAAAACCAGATTCTTACGTTTTTTCTATGGTAAACTAAAATTCCTGGCTGAAGTGCCATATCCTCTTTTTTTTGATCGAATGAACATCACCATTATCATCATCATTATCATCATCATCATCAATAATAATCGCCTTTGACAATGCACAGCACAACCAAGGCCTTCCCCATCTTTTTCCACTCTGACTCTTGGCTGTTATTGGCTGCTCCATCCAGATAAGTAAATCTCCGAAACTCATCTCTCCAACTTTTTCTCTGTCTCTATACCTTTATTCTTTCTCTGGTGTGTCATTCATCTACTACCGTGGCTGTCAATCTGTGTATGCAGTGTTTATAGCCAGTATTTGAAATAGATCAGTGTTTTTCCATCGGGGTGGGGGGGGGGTCATCACCTTCTAACTCCTTCTGACGTGAAGACGGGGGAGGTGAACAGAGTGAGTCTTTTATTGCTGGGTACTATGAGTCTCCTTCGGGTAATATATTTAATGTCAGAAAAGTATGAGCATTTGGCAATATGCAAAGGGCAGTTGATACCACAACATTATTAAAAGGTTGAGGATGCAGTAGTGTCAATATAATAGACTTTTTTATTTAATTAAATATGTACTGTGTGTGTCTTTAAAATGTCCAGTGAATTGTGAACTCTCAGAAAATATAGCCTGTTTTTGTATTTTCTTCCATATGCGAGAAATTAGTTTACGTAATTTGCGTATTAAAATTGTTTACATGCAATAAAGCCACACTACAGAATGAAGCCAGGATCGCTAAAAAAAAAAAAAAAAAATGAGACTTTGGGACAACATAACTAACGTAAGAACTTAAGACTGCTTAACAGTGTGATGAACATCGTGAACAGGTAGAGGGTGAATGTCTATAAGTAGTAATGTTCAAAACGAAAATGATAAAAGATGTGTTTTTACTTGCTTTCTGACAAGTAGATCAATTAAACGTATTCCTTGGTTCAATAATGATCAGATCTTATTTGACTGG
Organism: Birgus latro; assembly: GCA_018397915.1. NCBI lineage: Eukaryota > Metazoa > Arthropoda > Malacostraca > Decapoda > Coenobitidae > Birgus > Birgus latro. The sequence continues at coordinate 27,693 of JAGKTI010009276.1, read as the reverse complement.
GACTTACTTACTTTCCAAGGTGGGTATTTCTTGTTTATTTCCATGGGTCTACTTTGAATTCGAGGAGGTCCCCCCCCTCCCCCCCGCATCTCTAACACTGATTACAGCCTCTATAGCAGGGGTTCTTAACCATTCTCCCTGTCGAGACCCCTCAGCCAATTGCCCACGATGTCCCTATACCCCCATCGTCAGACTTTCGAAATCATCATCGCCAGTCCATTTTTTTTTTTTTTTAATGCAAGAAGGAACCAAAGGCAAGGAGCCATAAACCGTTCTTTCCAAGAAGAAAACAAAAACAATACAAAAGAGAGCCGAATTTCTGGATCCACTCATTTCGAGATGCATGGACACACTGCGTTGAAAGACTGGAGATTATAGGAAGTAGGAAATAGATAGAGAGGGAGTCAGTTCCAGAGTTGACCTGTTGCATAAGTGAAAGGCTGGGAGTAACGGTTAACTCTTGTATTAGAGAGTTTGCCGGAAAAGTGATGAAGGTTTTTTGCTAGCCTGGTGCTACACGCTCCTTGTAGAGGTGAAGGGATGCAAGCAGACAGTTCAGAGGAGCAGTGGCCATTGAAGTAGCCATAGAAAAGAGATAAGGTGCAACAGTGCGGCCAAGAGACATACGTTGAAGAGAGCCAGTAAGAGGAGGAGAGTTTGTGAGGCGAAAATCCTTTGACTCCACGCTATTGAGAAGAGCTGTATGTGGGGCGCCTCCCCACACATGAGAGTTGTACTCTATACAGAGGCGAATAAAACTCATGAATAAAGTCAACAACGGTGTAGGGGGCTTAGCACACCTAATCTCTTGGAAGCAAATATTACAAGAGATGTAATATGATCTTTCCGAGATAAGCCCCAAAGAATGAAACCCCAAGTATGTTTAAGGGTGATGCACGACTGACCTGGATATTATTAAACATCATCATCATCATCATCATCTCTTAGTTTATTTCTACTAGATGGGTAAGGTATGATTCGGAAACCAAGAGGATTAACATAAATGAACGGATATTCAAAAGGATGTACTGATTAATGGGCAACACACTCACACACACATCGCTAACATCCATGGAATCAGCGTTCCTTTGAGTTAGGGTTTACTTAAAAATAGGCTCAAAATTGTAATATACATATCTTCTACGCCGTATTGCAGTATAGATTATCACGAGAATACGATGTTAGTCACGAAGAAGTGCAACAGAATGGATTTAGACCCGTTCCTTTGGCTTTTTCCGACTCTGACCTTCGTGAAATAATTGGGAAAACGAAGATATCTAGGCCAAGTTAAGGTGAAAGAACTGAAGTCATATAATCTTAGTCTTGCAATGTCACTTTTGTCTCGACAGACACGAGTTTCACTGAGAAGGGACAAGAAGAGGTATGTCAGGGAAATCGTTGAGGAGGTAGAAGGCTGTTTTCACAAAATAACCTTTAACACGCCTACCGAGCCCTCAAGAAGCTTCACTCAAGACCCATCTCTCAGGTTAATGCTGTTTCCACTGCTAATGGGCGACTTGTGTCGAGGGCAAGTGAGTATAGAGCTCGTTGGGCTGAGTACTTTGGCTGAACTTCCCAGTGGAGAGCTCCCGTCGGCTGGTGTGTGACCATTGACTGCTGTCCCACCAATTGAAGGAAACCAGGCCTTCTACAGATAAAATCAAGCAGGCTGTGGCTAGGGTGAAAAGTGGCAGAGCAGCTGGTGTTTGTGACATCCCAGCAGAACTGATCTAAGCTGGGGGAGAAGCCATGTTCAGGAGGTTGCATACAATCATAGAAGCCGTTTGGCAGACTCGTATCATTCCTCGTGACTGGACACAGGGTTTGGTCACCTCTATCTGGAAAGGAATATGAGAACAGTGTGACTGTAGTAACTACATTGATATTACGGTGCTCAGTGTGCCAGGCAAAGTTCTTGCTTCCATTCTTCTGATGTATATCTGGGACCATTTGCTAAAGTTTCAGAGGCCTGAGCAATCCGGATTCACATCCAAGATGTCTACTATTGACCGCATCCTAGCTCTTTGAGTTCTTGTGGAACACTGTCTTGAGTTCGACTAGGTCTCCTAGCAGCCTATGTGGATCTCAAGAAGACGTTTGGCTCAGTAAAATGGGAGGTACTATGAGATTTCCAGTGACTTTGTGGGTAATCCAACCGATTGCTAGCTTGTACTCTAACACTGTGATTTCTGTCAAGTATGGGGAGGGGGGGAAATCCGACTTCTTCCCAGTAAATTGTCGTGTAGTACCGAGATGTGTCCTTGCTCCCAAATTTTCAACACATATATGGACTGTGTACTGGACCGGGCTATGAGTCTTAGTCATTGTGGGTCATCATTTGGCATTTTCAGCGTTACCGATATTGACTTTGCTGATGATGCAGTTATCCTAATAGAGTCGCTGGAGACACTATTGAGCGCCCTCGAGAAATTTCACGAGATTGTGAAGCCACTGGGATTACAGGTCTCTTGGGCCAAGACCAAGGTCCAGGCATTTCATGGCCTGTTGGATAAAGCAGCTCAGTCTGTCCAAGCATGTGGTGAGGATATAAAAGTCTTGGATAGGTTCACTTATCATGGTATTGTGGTACATAATAACGGTAGATCAGACAGTGAGATCTCTCGTCACATTGGTCTGACCCATGGGATTATGGATTCACTCAATTTGGGTATTATCCACTGTCGTTATTTGTTTAGGAGGACGAAAGTTTTTATCTTCAGGGCACTGGTGCTCCCTATTTTACTTTATGGCTGTGAGACATGGACATTAAACAGTGACTTGAAGTGGTAAATTAACTTCTTTGGTACTGTCTTCGCAGGATCATGGGATGTCACTGGTACAACCAGGTGAGAAACTAGTGATTACTCCGTGAGAATGAACTGACGCCTATTACCCACACAATATGTCAACACCAGCTCCAGGTATATGGGCATGTGGCCTGCTTTCCTGAGGCTGATCCTGTTCACAGGTTCACAGGGTGATCTCTCAATGAATTCACCCAGGGTGGAGGAGGCCAAGGGGAAGGCCACTTAACTCATTGCTCAAGCAGGTTGATCACTCCTGTTAGGAGATATTAGAGGAGGAAAAGTCACTGCTTTGAGGGTTGCACATAGGGATCCGCGTTGGTGGAATCTTAAGGTGAGTGAGGCTATCCGCCATGCAGCGTTTGCTCCTTGATTAATTGACTGAATGCCTTGACGATTATATTCAACTTAGGGTAAAATTTTGTAACTAGAGATGTATATTCATTATTAGCCCCATCAGTACCAAAAGGATCTATAAAGCTAAACAGAATCGTCCAGATATACCAACGAATAAAACTAGTTTTTTCACGGCCATGTAAAGATATTGGAGAATGAGGAAGTGACAAGAAGATTGCTACATAGGTGAGGTGGAGGAGACGGGGGAAAACTGGGGATGAGATGAATACATGGGTTGGAGAGGTGGATGGAGTCAGCCTGATGCAGGAATGCAAGGTGATATGGAGGTCACTTTGATTAGCCACCCCTTCATGGATTTAGGCGACTGCCTGTAGATAGAGACTTCCCAGTGGCTTCTTTTTGGCAATTTATTTTGCCTTTTATCCCTTGATATTCTGTTTTGTTATTCATGCATCGTCATACTTTGCGTCAATAGCATGCATAAAAATATTGAGATAAAATGTGCAGTGCAGAATAAATGGCTGTGGAGGAGGTGCAACGGAGAGCCCAGTGTCAAGTAAAATAGGGCCCAGAGAGTCATCAGACTCCTCTCAGTTGAATAAAATCGTCTGAGATTAGTCTGAAGAGAATATATGCATCCTAGAGCTGTTCCAACCCTAAGAGAGTTAATGGTGTCAGTATTAACACACAGACTTCTAGAACTCTTTCACCTGGGTCCATAATCTCATCGCCAGGAAGCTTCCTAAACCATTTCCTAAGCGACTATGCGCTTATTACACCTTACTGTCCTCTTGTGCGTTATATAAATCCTTCAAAAATCACAGTATTCAGCCTAAATAACGAAGAGAAGGATATAAACTTCAATATTAAAAAAAACAATAAGCTAAGGATGAGGTGCTGGGGAACTTCCTTAAGTGATGAGAAAAGGGCCTAGATACACTAACGGTCGCACGCTCTTGGCACCTCCCTTACCGGCTCAACACTCCCTTTCGGCGTTACACTGGCATGCACACACTGTGTCGGCCGCCATCTCTGTGATGTAAAATCTCTCTTTCGCTAAGGGACCTGCAGACCACCCCTACATGATCGTGAAGCGGAAATAGAGGCATATGATATCGATTATATGACCCCCGACCAAAACAATGGTGAGTTATCTGCAATGTGGAGGGCAGGCTAGTTCCTTCAGTACAATATATATGCAGCGATGTATGTACTTACGTATGCACTCGTGCATGCACTTATATATGTACCTGTGTCCATACTTATGTATGCATTTGCGTACGTATTTATGTACACATTCGTGTATATAATATCATACAAAACTGTTTACATACGAACTTATGTATTACCAAAAGCACTACTTTCTCCTCCGTAGTAGCCAGAGTCGCGGCCAGTGACGACATGGGTGACTGACTCCCTACACCTACTGCCCCTACCCCAACCCCAATGTAAACATTGTTGGACAGATGTGAAACAGCCAATGCTGGTAATGTTACAATGTGTCAATATTGTTTTTATAGGCAATCAGAACCAGTAGTGTAAGTATATAAATATATTTAACGTGCAATACTGTGCTGTTATCCACAGCATAATTACATGGATATGAGAAAGGCACAAACGTGAAGGAAGACTTTTTTTTTTATGTGTCCGACTCTGGGCATAGGGTTCACAGCCTGCTATCAAGGCCCAGAAGTCCTCCTACATACCATACACCACTACATGTCACCACTTCGGCATTAACATCCACCATCCATAGTGAATACATGGTAGGGATGTCTCCATACTGGACTGGAGTATTGATGTTAGCTGGGGTATCCTTACGACATGTATTTGGGTCTTCTGGTAGATCAGTAAAGCCTGGTTTTAATGAAATTCAAATCCCCCCTGGGGGTGGGGGTTTTCAAGAATTTTCCCCCAGTATCCCTGCTTGTCGTAAGAGGCGACTAAAAGGGTTGGTGGTGGGTTAGTGCCCCACCCCGTAAAAACAACTAACTAAAAATATAAACAGGAAGCCTCGGACCAGGGCTGACCAAAAGTTGACGAAGAAAGAACGGACAAAGGACCTGATAAAGATTGCGACTTGGAATGTAAGGGGTATGAATGATGAGGTGAAAGAGAGAGAGATTGTACAGGTGCTTGAGAGTGCGAAAGTGGATATATGTGGAGTAACTGAAACTAAATGGCGAGGTGAGAGTGTGAGAGAATGGGAATATGGATGGGGTATATGCGCGGGAGTGTGTGAGAATGAGAGGGCGAAAGAGGGAGTATGTATTGTTGTGAGCAACAGGTGGAAGGAGAATGTAAGAGAGTATGGATCAGTTGGGTCAAGGATTGTGTGGGTAAGAGGGAAAGTTGGACTACAAATGTGGGCAATTGTGTGCGTGTATGCGCCAACGCAAGATCGTGTAAGTAGAGTGAGAGAAGAGTTTTGGACAAATGTGGAAGCCTGCTTGGAAAAGTTTGAAAGGAATGAGAGAGTGTTTCTGATTGGAGATATGAATGGAAAAGTAGGGAATGAGAAGGTGGATGGAGTGGTTGGTGAGTGGGGTGTGCCTGCAGAGATGGATGAGAATGGCAGTGCTTTAGTGGACATTTGTGCTGGGAGGGGGTTGGTGGTAGCTAATACCCTCTTCAGACACAAAATGATCCATAGGTATACATGGCGAGTGGTGAGAGGACGGTGGAATGAATGAACGGAAGGCAATGATTGACTATGTGTGTGTGGATGAAAGGATGAGAAGATGTGTAATGGATGCAAGAGTATATAGAGGATGGGGGAGTGGACTTTCTGACCACCAATTGGTGGTGGCCAGAATCAGAGTCCAAACAAGATGGAGGAAGAGAAGAAGGGAAGGACAGGAGGAAGTATTTGTTACAAGGAGGGTAGAAAAGTTACAAGAGGATGGAATAAAGGCTGAATATAAAAGGGAAGTGGAGGAGCGATTGGGTAAATATAGATTGGAGCAGATGGGGGACGTGGAGGGTGTGTGCAAGGTATTCACAGAAGAAATCTGTGCAGCATGTGAGGCGGTGTTTCGGGTGAAGAGAAGACGAAAGGGGGTTCAGGGAACAGCATGGTGGACTGAAGAGGTGAGAGAGGCTGTGGCACAAAAGAAGAAAGCATATAATGAGTGGATGAGGAACAGGGGCGACGAAGAAGCTGAGAGACGGACGAGAGAGTTATATGTAGTGAGGAGGAGAGAGGTGAAAAGATTAGTAAGAGAGTGTAAGAAGAGAGTGGATGAGGAATTTGGAAGGAATTTGAGTGCAAAGTGGAGGGAATGTAAGAAAATGTTCTGGAAGGAAGTAAAGAGAGCTAGACAATGTGCCAACGAAGTCAGTGGGGGTGTGAAAGATAAAAATGGTAGATTACTAGTGGAGAAGGGAGAAAAAGTAAACGGATGGAGAGAACACTTTAATGAACTGTTGAACATAGAGGATGAAAGTAATGCAAGTATAAGTGGCTGGGGAATGGCAGGGAGAAGGAGGGTTGTGAGAAGAGTGGAAGAAATCACCAGGATGGAAGTTGTGGAAGCAATGAAGAAAGTTAAAATGGGGAAAGCCCCTGGAATTGATGGAGTGTGTGGTGAAATGCTGAAGCATGGGGGAGAGAGAGTAATAGAATGGATGTGGAAGGTGTGCAGATTGGCTTGGGAGGAGGGTAGAGTCCCGGAGGATTGGAAGTCAGGTATAATTATTCCTCTGTATAAAGGAAAAGGGGAAAAAAGCAGTGTGTGGTAATCATAGGGGCATTTGCCTTCTCAGTGTAATAGGAAAACTATATGGTAGGATACTTATTGACAGAGTTAGGGAAATTACTGAGGAATTAGTTGGAGAAGAACAAGGAGGTTTTAGGAAGGGAAGAGGTTGTGTAGACCAGATATTCATTCTTAGATCCTTAGTGGAAAAGTTTCTAGAGAAGGGCAAGAAGTTGTATGCAGCCTTTATGGCTCTGGAGAAAGCTTATGACAGGGTGGACAGACAAGGTTTGTGGAAGGTATTAAGAATATATGGAGTGGATGGGAAGATGTTTAAGGCTGTGAAGAATATGTATGAGGGTGCTAAGGCTGCAGTGCGTGTGGATGGCAAACTGAGTGAATCTTTCCATTTGAAGGTTGGATTGAAACAAGGATGTGTCATGTCTCTATGGTTGTTCAATCTGTATATGGATGGGGTTATAAAAGAGATACAAGGTCGGGCAGTGGATGTTGGAGCGGCCCTAGTGAGAGAGGGCAGTGTTTGGAAACTCCCTGTACTGTTGTTTGCAGATGATACTGTGTTGTTGAGCGAAGATGAAGGGGAGCTGCATTTTTTTTTTTTTTTTTAAGATTCGGCACACTGGTGTGGCACGGGCTCGGGGTGGAGAGCCCGTCAGAGGATGGCAGTAAATAAACAAGGGGGCGTCCTCTGCATTGCGACAGAGGACGCAGGCGTGGGGGGGGGGCAGAGCCCATCCCCCGGACAAATATATACCAGTCAGTGGCTGGAGGGTAACTCCAGCCGGCAAACGGAATCTGAAGGAGAATGTAGGTAAGAGTAAAGTGATGGTCCTCGAGAGAAGTGAAGCCAGTGAATGTACAGTGAGATTGGATGGGAAGGATATGGAGAATGTGAGTGAATTTAAGTACTTGGGCAGTGTGATGAGTAAGGATGGAAGTCTGGAGGGTGAAGTGCTCGAAAGAGTGCAACAGGGAAGGAATGTTGCTGGTTCGTTAAAACCAGTGATAAGAAACAGGGAAGTGAGCATGGAAGTGAAAAAGTTGTTACATGACAGTATTGTGATACCAACTCTGACATATGGAAGTGAAGTTTGGACCCAGTTTGAAGGACAGAAGTCAAGAGTGAGAGCAGTGGAAATGAGTTATTTGAGAGGAGCATGTGGAGTCACATGGAGAGACAGACTAACAAATGAGGAAGTGAAGGAGCGTTGTGGTGTGGTTGGGGATTTGATGGGATGTGTTAGGAGAAGCACGTTAAGGTGGTTTGGGCATGTGGAGAGGATGGAGAGTGAAAGACAGACGAGGAGAGTGTATGTGAGTGAGGTGGAGGGGGCGAGAGGGAGGGGGAGGCCGAGGATGAGATGGAGGGATGGAGTGGAGAGGTATATGAGAGAGGGGGGTGTGAGTTGGGAGCGTGGTAGTGAAATGGCAGGGGACAGAGTGACATGGAGGCGATTTGTTTGTGGCCACACCGTGCGGGATTGAGGCGTCAGGCAATAGATAGACAGACAAATCCTTAAACTGTTCCCTGCCCCTGGGGGGATTTGAACCTTGATCCGTTAGGACCGCAGGCCACCACTCTACCATTTGAGCCACTACATTCCCCAATGTATTATGTGTTAATTATAGTTACATCCTGTATTATAATGTTACAAATAAGTACTGTATTGCAAACAAAATCTATTGAAAGATATGATGTCTTTTCATAGGCATTCTCCCTACCACCTCCACCACCCTTCTTTCTGGGTCTCCGCCACACGCCTCCCTTACCCTCTCGTCCCCCACTCCCACTCATTGTTAACCAACATAAACTAAGATAATGATGAAATGATTCGTCAGGTACTGATCATATTATATTATCATACACGTACAGTAATTATTAAGCACCAACAAATCAGTTACGTACAATGCTTTGGTGAACCTGCCAACTATTTCATCCTATTGTAAGCTGTTACGTGACATACACACTGCAAGCTGGACCTTCTGTTGCAAGGACATACAGTCGTTTATCGTTAACACAGGTTGTATGTGGTTTGGGACGTCCATTAATTCGTATTAACATGGCAATTTAAGCCTTACATTACAAACACGTAAGGTTTATGTTCCTGTCATTATTGTATTAAACAAACGAATCAGGGACTGGCTCTGACGAACCACAAACTCTAGGCTTTAACGATAATATTCCGACCTCTTGTCACAAGTGTGACACAGAGTCATTATGTATGCGATTTTTGAGTAAGTACATGGTTATGCATTTCCCTAAGCATGCAGTAGCGCTTGTTCGTACCTACTGTATTTGCATACACTGGCGTAAGCCCACATGTAACTACGTACCGTACAGTTCACTCCACTCCCGCAGTTACCACCTAGCGTTGTCAATGCCCGCTCAGCCCAAGGTTTGAATTCCGAACCACGTGTGATTGGATTCGAACCTCTCAGTACGGAGTGGAGTTGGAACGGAGGGTTGGGGTGGGAGAGAGGTGGGAGAGCCTCAACACCAATAGAGCTGCATAACTGGAGGGGTAGAGAATTACTGCAGTAGGCAGTTGTCAGGTTATAAAGCAATAAAGCCGAATGTAACCTTTTTGGGTTTTCTTCTGTGGGCTAAATCCAACTATAATGCTACAAACCAAAATCAAAATTAATACAGACGATGTAACATTAGAATTTACACGCCGTTAAGTATTGGTGGTTAATGATTTATTTGTGAGTCATGTAGTAAATCATACCCAGCCGGTTACTAGGAAAGGAAGAGGGGGGGGACATACATATAAAATCCATGATCATTGAACGTCGTGGTTGTGCACCATCAACTCCATATTATTTGGTGTCATTTTACTTTATTATGGTGGAAAGTTCTACCGCAAATGAGACTGATATTCCTAACTGAGGACGAGAAACTTTCCATTTATGGCTTTTGTAATGGATTAATATATATCTTGCCATTATTTTAGCGTGAGTGTTTACGCACTGTTACCAGCTGAACTCACATTCATCCGGCTGTAGATGTGCTGCTTGCTTTCTTTCCTCGCAGAGTCTGGTATTAGATGTCTCCTCATTAAAGAATATGAGGGAATGACGTTCACCTCTTAGTATGACAAGCATGTGTCCAGAGTAACCCATTCATTAATGGATGAGTTCGAGTATCTGCAAGTAGTGTAAATGTTAACCCCTACACCGCTGGGTTGTCGGAGGCGCGCCGTGCCATTCCCGCGGGGATATTCGCGTTCCGACTGACTTTTTAAAAATATTTGCCAAAAATCAGTTATTAGTACTACAATATTAAAATTAATTATTCCTATGGCACATACCTTCAGGTTTCTCCTGGGATGTTCTTTTAGCATTCGTCGACTACCGTAGGACTTGTGGAGACTTCGGAAGTTGGGTAAGTAAGTCTCCACTTTACACTTCCTGACATCCCCTAATCTGAATACCACTGCCAGATATTATCACTAGAAACACTATTCAATGATTTCCAAGTAATCTGGAATCCATAATAAAAAAACAAACACTGAATGCAGCGTAAAATACGAGCGCGTATGAGCCTCCCACTAACGCTAATTCACCGCTGTTATTCCATTTCTTACTCATATACACACTCACATTTTATTATTTCTAGTACTTTATTACACTTATATTTATCTACAGTCCTTTGCCGCTTCCCACACGATGTTTAGTAGGGGTAGAGGCCATAGGGCCTTTTATAATAAGTCGTAGGAAATCTAGACAATACATAATAAATTAGGTAGTTCCAGGTGAATATACATATCACTCAGGCTTCTCCCTTCCTTTCTTATATACATTTATATTACGAGAGTAGCTCTTACAGCATATTTCACGGGGAGAAAAAGAAGGAGAAATTAGCGAACGAGTGCAGGTTGGATGTTGCCAAGTGATAATTAGCCAATTCCAGGTGTATGGCGCTATCAATTACCTTATTTTTTATATACATATATTATTTTGTATAAGAATAGGGGATAGGTCTCATTTCAATGGATGAAAACAGTGGAAGTATCCGGGGAAGATTAACTTAATTCAAATCGGCTGAGCAGACGACAGGAGAGGGTAATGGAGGGGGAGGTAGGGAGGGGAGTCTAGAATTGGGAAAATGGCTAAATTGTGAACAATGGATGGGAGTACTGATGACATTAGTAGCTCTGACTATTGTTGGACATTGGCAGTGCTGATAGATGATACAAGTCACCACCTGAAAGCCCAGGGGAAGTAAAAATAACACAGAGTCACTCAAGTGACACCCCGCTGTATGATCCATTGCACCCGACCGTCACGATTAAGGGGTTAATATATTGTTGCGTCCTTAGTCACCACACTGCCACAGGCTCCAACAGCAGTAGTGCAATATTGGAAGGACTTTGCCCTATGGTCAGCCTTTGGGTGTACAGCACACAAGATCAGCTGAGGCGAAGATTTTTTTTTTTCTATGCAAGGAAGAAGGAACCAAAGGCCACAGGCCTGCATAGTGTTCCTTCCAAGAAAAAGCAAAAACAGTACAAAAGAGAGCCAAATTCAAGATCCGTTCAATTCGAGATGCCTGGAGACACTACGTATGAAAGACTGGATATCATAGGAAGTAGGAAATACAGACAGAGGAAGTCGGTTCCAGAGTTGACCAGTTGCATAAATGAAGGACTGGGAGTAACGGTTAACTCCTGCATTAGAGAGTTGGACAGAAAAGGGATGAGAGTTTGTTGCTAGACGGGTACTACATGCCCGTCGTAGAGGTGGAGGGATGCAAGCAGACAGTTCAGAGGAACAGTGACCATTGAAGTAGCGATAGAAGAGAGATAAAGATGCAACAGTGTGGCGAAGAGACAAAGGTTGAAGGGAATCAGTAAGAGGAGGAGAGTTAATGAGACGAAAAGCCTTTGACTCCACCCTATTGAGAAGAGCTGCATGTGGGGAGCCTCCCCACACATGAGAGTTGTACTCCATACACGGGCGAATAAAACCCGTGTACAAGGTCAACAACTGTGCAGGGGTAAAGAAAGTTCAGAATCGGCTTAGCACACCTAATCTCTTCGAAGCAGATTTCACAAGAGATGTAATATGTTCTTTCCAAGACAAATCCCGAGAGAATGAAACCCCAAGCACGTTCAAGGATGATGCAGGACATAACTGATCATTATTAAACATTAGTGGGTAATCCTGAGGAATATTTTGTTGGGTTGATAAGTGTAAGATCTGAGTTTTGGATGCATTATAAATAACAAGATTATTTTTACCCCAATCAGAGATACGAGCCAAATCAGACATTAGGTGTGCCATAGCCTCATCCCTGTTTTGTTGAAGTAACTGCTGAGATGGACGTTGCAGTAACCGAAGGGAAAGGTGAAGGGTGGAATCATCAGCATATGAGTGGATAGGGTTAGATGTACAGCTTAGAAGGTCATTGATGAATAAAAGGAAGAGAGTAGGTGCTAGGACAGAACCCTGGGGAACACCACTGTTGATAGGTCTAGGAGAGGAACGATGGCTGTCTACAACAGCGGCTATAGAACGACCAGAAAGGAAGCTAGAGATGAAGGCACAGATAGAAGGATAGAAACCGTAGGAGGGCAGTTTGGAAATTAAAGATTTATGCCAGACTCGATCGAAAGCCTTTGAGATGTCAAGTGCAATGACAAAGCTTTCGCCAAAGTTCCTAAAGGAGGATGACCAAGAGTCTGAAAGGTAGGTGAGAAGATCGCCAGTGGAGCGTCCCTGACGGAAACCATACTGACGATCAGAAAGAAGGTTGTGACAGAAAAGGTGCTTTAAAATTTTTCTGTTAAGAATTGACTCGAAAACTTTTGATACACAGGATGTTAAAGCAATTGGGCTATAGTTAGAGGGTTGGGAATGGTCACCCTTCTTTGGGACTGGCTGAATGAGAGCAAACTTCCAGCAAGAAGGAAAGGTACAAGTTGAGAGACAAAGGCGAAAGAGTTTACCTAGGCAGGGTGTAAGCACAGAAGCACAGTTTTTGAGGACAACAGGAGGGACTCCATCAGGACCAAATGCCTTTTTAGTATTGAGGCCAGTGATGGCAGAAAACACTTCAGCTGAAGAAATTTTAATGTCAGTCAAGAGGAAGTCAGAGGGGGGAAGTGATGGAGGAATAGCACCGGAATCGTCTAAGGTGGAATTGGAGGAGAAAGTCTGAGGTAAGAGATCTGCTTTATCAGTAGAAGAAATGGCTACAGAGCCAACAGAGTAGAAAGGAGGAGGGAAGGATGATGAGGTAAAGTTGTTAGAAAGGTTTTTTGCAAGGTGCCAGAAGGAGCGAGAAGAATTCGAGTTGGAGAGTTGGGAACATTTAGCACGGATGAACTTGTTTTTAGCAGAGCGAAGATCAGACTTAGCACGATTCCGGGCAGAAATATATAAAAGGTGTGATTCAGGGGTGGGTTGGCTCCGGTACCTCTTATAGGCCCTCTCCTAGTTGCGGACAGCATTAGAACAAGCGTGATTAAACCAAGGCTTTCTTGCACTAGTCAGAGGATATGAGAAAGGAATATATGCTTCCATGCCCGAGAGAATTACCTCCGTAATGCGCAATGCACACTCAGATGGCTCCCGGCCAAGGAAGCAATAATCATTCCATGGAAAATCAAAGAAGTACTGCCTGAGGGTCTCCCAATCTACAGCTCCAAAGTGCCACAGGCGGCGTTTCTTTGGAGGGTCCACAGGCCGTACTGGAGCGATTGGACATGTTAAGGTAATAAGATTATGATCGGAGGACCCCAACGGAGAGAAAAGATGAACAGTGTAAGCAGAAGGATTAGTTGTTAGGAAAAGGTCAAGTATGTTGGAACTCTCTCCAAGGCGGTCAGGGATACGGGTAGGGTGCTGTACAAGCTGCTCTAGGTCATTAAGGATAGAAAACATGTAGGCTTGTTCACCAGGTGGATCAGTGAAAGGAGAGGAGAGCCAAACGTGGTGGTGAACATTGAAATCTCCTAGAATGGAGATTTCAGAGAAAGGAGAAATGGATAGAATGTGTTCCATCGTAGAAGTAAGATAGTCAAAGAATTTTTGATAGTCAGTAGAATTAGGAGATAAGTAAACAGCACAGATATATTTAGTCAGAGAATGACAGGAAAGCCGAAGCCAGAGAGTAGAGAATTCAGAAGAATCAAGTTCAGGAACACGAGAGCAAGATAGAATGTTGTGTACATATACACAACAGCCACCTTTGGCTTTGAAACGAGAATAGAGAAAGTAGGAGGATACAGAAAAGGGTTTGCTGTCAGTTGTCTCAGACAGCTGAGTCTCAAAAAGAAAGAGAAGGTGAGGTTTAGAGGAGAAGAGGTGGTGCTCGACAGCGTGAAAGTTAGACGAAAGGCCACGAATGTTACAGAAATGAAGAAGGAGTGAGTCAGAAAGTGGTTCCAGGCAGCTCTTTGAGTCGTCACCGGGAGAGGGGCGGATGGTGGGGACATTTATGCCCCCCCCCACTGGGAACTCCGAGGCATGATTTTTGTACGCCATTTCGAAGAAATTTTGAAAAGGAAGTGTAGTGTGTAGCGTGTATGTAGTTTGGTGTTGACAGTTAGAGAAACTTGTATTGGAGAGCATGCTGGTGTACTCTCTGTGTAACTGAGACACAGAAAAAGTTCAGCAAAGGAGGATGGTCATTAACAAGTCCTGAGGGCTGATGAAACGGGAGCTCCAGCTCTCCCTGTCATCAGCTTTCCATCCTCCTGGGGAGTACTGCCCTGCTCAACTGGTGCTACAGTCTCCTCACCCTAAACACTGGCTGCTTAAAGTTGACCGTATTTAATTACCAAACAATTCCACTTTATGCTTGCTACCTTCACTTGACTGTTCTCACAAGCACTGGACGTATGCAAACTGTACTAACTGCAATTTCATTTAATACTTGACAACTCTTCACAGTTGTTACACTTCACTGTTTTCACAAGTACCGAAAATGTACAAACTTCAACAAACACTGCTTTCACAAGTACCGAAATATACAACTTCACTGCACAGACACTTCACTCAACTGATTGAGGCTCAACTAACTCTTAACCTTAACAACAACTTACACTCTTATTCCCCATCCTTATATAGCCTTGCATTACTCGAGGACGATCTATTTCTCCAAAGTTCTGGTAAGTACTGTCCCTACTCTGTCCCTAGCAACACAGTTACCAATTAAGAGACATCAAATATCCCAGAGTCTTCTATTACATAACACTCTAATTCATTTACTGGACTTAAATTACATAATTTAATAAACAATCATGTAAATAAAACATTATAGAGAAAAAGAGCATAAAAATTAATGTATAACTAATGAAACAACTACGCTCCAAACAGCATGCTAACTGGCAACTCTGACTCGTCTCGCCAAACGCCTAGAATCAGTGAGATATTTCTCGACTTACCAACTGGCAAATCTTGCTTCGTAACACTATCCCCCTCCCTAGTTCTTTGTCATCATGACAAAACTGCGCAGTATATACAAACATAATTTATTCTAATGAAACTAACTATACACAAAATAATACTTCAACTTATCAGTGTCTTCTTCTGTGCTGCTTCCGACGATGTCCTTGCTCCTCCACACAGTCTACTCCTCCGGGAAGGTCAGCGTCCTCTTCCTGATTCGCTTCTTCCTCTGGAAACTGTCACCATCCTCTTGCACTTCAGCTTCGTGGTCCTCCTCAACATCCTCGGCTGCGGGAGAGCGTGATCCCTCGGAGACGTCTCAGCTGTACTGTCCTGGCCCATGGTACTACCACAGACGATTACGTGTACCACCTTTTATGCGAGACTTCCTGCCTCCCCGAATCCGATATGTTACGTCTGACAGGCGGTCCAACACAGTGTAAGGCCCGTCCCATGGGCTCTGCAGTTTCGGTGACTGTCCCTTCTTTCGCTGAGGATTGTATAAGCAAACTTGATCGCCATCCTTGAAGCTCACCTCTCTTGCCTTGGTATCATACTTGCACTTCATCACCTCTCCTGAAAACTTGAGGGCTCCTCGCACTTGGTGATGTACCTCAGCCAGCCTTTCTTGAAGGTGTTTCACATAGCCGGTGGTGTCTGTAGGCAGCTCTTCACCAGGTGGTCTTCCCAATAATAAGTCAATGGGTAAGTGTACTCGTGGCCCAACATCAGTTTTGCAGGGGTGTAGCCAGTAGACTCGTGGGATGCAGAACGCTATGCCATCAACAACGCAGGTAATTTCTGGTCCCATTCTGTTTGTCCATCTATGCAGTACTTGGCCAGTTTTTGTCCTAGGGTCCAGTTGAATTTCTCCACCATCCCATCTGACTGTGGTCTTAGTGGAGTCGTCCTGGTCTTCCTGATCCCCAATAACTGCCAGCACTCACGGAACACAGCAGACTCAAAGTTTCTACCCTGATCTGAATGTAGCTCTTGTGGCATCCCATAACAACAGAAGAACTGGTCAACCAACACCTGAGCAACAGTTGCAGCGTCTTGATCAAGGATGGCATTGGGTTCTGGCCACTTTGTGAAGTAGTCCATCGCGACACATATATATCGGTTTCCTCTTTCTGTGAGTGGCAAAGGTCCAGCAATGTCCACTGCAACTCTTTCCATCGGTGCATCCACTTGGTACAGCTGAAGAGGGCCGCACCCACGTTTCTTGGGTCCCTTCTCGGCACAGCACACATCACAGGCCCGACACCACTCTTCAACATCCTGACGCGTGCCAATCCAGTAGAACCTCTGTCACAGCTGGCTTAGAGTTTTCTTCACTCCCACTTGCCCACTGCTGATCTTTGTTATGGGACTCATCCAAGATCTCTGACCTCATCTTCTTCAGAACCACCAGTTGTCAATACTTGCTGAGGCCATCGGGTGTCTCCCACTGACGCTCCAGTAGTCCGTTATTCAAACGAAGAAGGTCCCACTGACTCCAGTAACTCTTGGTTGTGAGGCTCAACGTGGAAACTTCTTCCCAAGATGGTCACACTGTACTCCTCTGCATCCACTCTAGCACTGGCTGTAAATCTGCATCCTCCAATTGCAGCCTCCTCAGGTCTGCTTCATCTGACATTGGCTCTGTCACTGTAATATGGTTGCATTTCTTGCTATGATCTTCCTTTTTCTTCTTCGGACACTCAGAACTGAAGTGTCCCACCTCACTACATGTCCAATATGCTTCTATTACAACTGAAGGCTTTTTGGACTACTCCGTTCTTGCTCCTTCTTCCATCTGTGACAATCCTCCTTCCTATGCCCAGGCTTCCCACAGAACCAGCAGCCTCTACTGGTCTTCACCTGTTCCCTCTTCCACTTGTAACAGTCCTCTTTTCTGTGTCCTGGCTTCCCGCAGAACCAGCAGCCTTTACTGGTTTTCACCTGTTCCCTCTTCCACTAGTAACAGTCCTCTTTTCGGTGTCCTGGCTTCCCACAGTACCAGCAACTTCCATCAAATTTTTCCATTTCACATACCTGCCCCTTTCTCGCCTTGAATCCCGCACTACGACATGTCTGAAAAGTGGACGTACTTGACCTGACATAGGACTCAGACTCTAGAGCCCTGGCAAGTGCGTCTTGCATGCTTCTGGGTTGTGCTTCACATGCACTTTCAGCACTGCACTGTCAAGAGAATCGACGAACTGGTCCCTCAGTACAATACCCAACAGGTTAGGTGCTGCTCCAGGGTACGCCTTATATGCCATACTCTCCAGGTCATGAGCAAGGTGCTGTAGGGGTTCTCCATGAGCCCGTACACGGCTCCAGCATCTTGCTCTGTAAACCTCTGTCTGGTACATGGTTCCATATCTGCACTCTAGCACTTCTACTAGGGACTGATAACTGTTCCTGTCCATTATTGACATCTGGCCCAGAATTTCCACTGCGGCACCCTTAAGGGTAGTAGCAAGATGCACTGCCTTCTGTCTATCATCCCAGCCATTCTGATCCGCAAGTAACTCGAACTGTGCACGGTAAGCTTCCCAAGATACTCTGCCATCAAATTCCTGAGGTTTCTTTTTAATTGGACCCCCATTATAGCCACACTTTTCACTGGTTTAGGGTCTAAAAACTGGGGTATCATAATTAAGACCAGGACTTATAACTTCTACATTCTGTACATTCTGATTATTCAACCCTGTAACACTACCTTTAGATGCCTGCGATCCATCAAGATTCACCATACACTGTCCATTCCTTTCATATGTTCCCTGTACACTAACCTGAGGCTCAGCAATTGCAATATTTCTCTACACCCCCATTTTCTCACTAATCATCTTTACATGGTCAACTACATGCTTCAACTGACTATCTACATGGTGTCTGCACTCTGTCACTATTTTCTCACTAATCTCCAGCTGGCTGTCCACACATTATTGCTCACCTCATACTTCAGCTGCCGTAGCTCAGCGTATACCTTCTCTTTCAGTTGTTCCTGTTCTTCCTTCATTTCCCCCATGAATGCATCCAGCTGCCCCCGCACTCTCAGTTGTACTTCCCTCCGTTGCTCATGTAATGCCTCCTGAAGCTGTTCATATCGTTGTTTCTGTTCTTTATTCTGTGCCTGTAATTGTGCTTGGAGTTGTTCCTTGAGTTCTTTCTGTTCTTCTTTCTGTTCTTCACGTTGTCTCTAGTTGTTCTTGGAATTTTTTCTGTCCTTCATTTTGGGCTTCTAGTTTTTCACTCTGTGCTTATATTAGCTTCACAATTGTCGCCAGGGAAATTTCCTCCTCTTGCCCAGCTCGAGACCTTGTCTTCATGTAAGAATCCAAAATTTAGGTTCCTAGTTAATAACGAAAATTAAGAGAAGATCTCATCATTATGAATCAGGGTTACAAGAGTAGGCTGCCACCACCCAGCGAATGCCGGGAAAGAGTTGTTAGCTCCTCTAAAGTAAGATATTGAGCGCTGAGGCCTCGCGAATAAGTGACTAGGGTAGCGTGAATAGTTTAGAGTGCGTGAGTCTTAAGATAGGAAAACACCTTGCGGGCCACTCAATCTCACAAATAAAATTCCCAGAGGATAATAGTTCAAACACAATAAAAACTAAATCTAATATTTACTAAGTCTAAACATACAGTATAAGAAAACTAGATATTGATCAAATTAACCATAGGTTACTTTTCAGACTATGAATTCCTAGAAAACAGAAATAAATATATTCTCTTTCCCACTGAGATTACCACAGGGTAGACTAAATATAACAAGGATCAAATATTTCAAGTGTGTGATCACCACAGCTGATTGAATACTCGGAAGATTATCACACTAAGATGTATAGTGTTCTACACAGTTGGATATATGCCCGATTTTACATTTACATACACTAATATATATATATATATATATATATATATATATAACCTCACTTCTTAGCCTAATACAGTATTCAAAATAGTTCTACCTCATATGTATCTAGTACTCTCACGGTCATTAACGGACTCGTTAAGCTAACTCCCCGAGACACTACCTCCACAAAATATTCCACCAAGTCTGAAACATGCACACTAACTCAAAAGGTTATTCATAAATTGATACCACATTCAAAGAAAGATACTACTGGTTCAAGATTTTAAAGTGGATGAATATTAGGTTCTTTTAGGGGAAACAATTACATGTGAATACCAAAACCCTATCCAACTAAACACTTAACATCGAAAGGATAGATTATACTAATGGACCAAACAATTTCATATTCGATTACGTGTAACAGAAAAGAAATGGGGGGAGAATTTGTGTAACAGGCACAGACGAGAAGAACCGTTCAGTTACTTTCGTCAGGGCAGTCGGCTACAATGGAACAATGGCAATCTGTGGACGACACGGCGTCGAAGATCACAATCACTATGAAAGGATGTTAGAGGAAACATTATCAGTCAACCAACTAATATAAATAGAGAGGATTAAATTATAGGAACAAAATAGGGGGTGGGAGAATGGAGAGCACGACAACTACTCACCTGTGGACGACACGGCGTCAAAGATCACAGTGAGCATCTCTCGCTTTCGGCCACATTCTCTCTTCCTCGTGGTTGTCCTAACATCGGAGCTGACTTCGACAAGTTCCTCAGTAAGATTACCGTCCAAGCCAACTAACAAGGAATATGAAATAAGGCGTTCATACTCGACATACATAGACGGACTGACTTACGATGTTTAAAATTTTGTGGTAATCGTATGGGACTGACAATTATACTGAAGACTAAACCAACGAGTTTAAACTAATTATAACCATGTGTCGCAGTTGTCAGGCCTATGTGACTAAACGCGAGTGTAAAGCAAATTTTGCGGTTACAAATGTTTATTATCAGTAATTAAAATTTAACTAAGCTTTAATTCATTACTATGTAGTACAAAAAGATGGTAATATCAGACCAGACTCACAAATTATGAATTCAAAGTATGAATACAAACTTTCGCAATTATTAAACTTGTGCTAAACTTTTGCCTCTTTCGTGAGAACTGACTATGTCTCTCACTCCCATAATCGCTCTATACAGTTCCTCTGTTACTAGTATTTCACTTTCCGCCATAAATATAATCAAGGAACAAGCCTAAATATGAGTTTGATAACCACTCCCTATCCATTGCAAATGAATTAATCAGGGGTTCAGGACTACATTTATATCACACTTGTACTAACTTATAATACACTTATATTAACTTATATTACGCTTATATTAACTTAAATATTTTTAAATTACCCTTAAAATTACGGTACTACATTCACACCTTCTTGCTCCATATCGAAGATTAGACTCACTGCAGCACCTAAATTATCCCGCTCCTGACACCAGTGTTGCGTCCTTAGCCCCAACACTGTCACAGGCTCTAACGGCAGTAGTGCAGTATAGGAAGGACTTTGCCCAGTGAGTTTTTCTTCCTATGGTCAGCCTTTAGGTGTACAGCACACAAGATCAGCTGAGGCGAACATAAACACTAGCTGCTTAAAGTTGACTGTCTTTATTTACCAAACAATTCCACTTTATGCTTGCTAACCTCACTTGACTGTTCTCACAAGCACTGGACGTATGCAAGCTGTACTAACTGCAATTTCACTTAACACTTGACAACACTTCACAGTTATTACACTTCACTGTTTTCACAAGTACCGAAAATGTACAAACTTCAACAAACACTGCTTTCACAAGTACCGAAATATACAACTTCACTGCACCGACACTTCACTCAAACTGACTGAGGCTCAACTAACTCTTAACCTTAACCTCAACTTACACTCTTATTCCCCATCCTTATATAGCCTTGCATTACTTGAGAAGGATCTATTTCTCCAAAGTTCTGGTAAATGCTGGCCCTACCCCGCCCCTAGCAACACAGTTACCAATTAAGAGACATCAAATATTACATAACACTCTAACTGATTTTCTAGACTTAAATTAAATTACATAATTTAACAAACAATCACGTAAATAAAGCATTATAGAGAAAAAGAACATAAAAATTAACGAATTACTTACGAAAAAACTACGCTCCAAACAGCATGCAAACTGGCAACTGACTTGTCTCGCCAAATGCCTAGAATCAGTAAGATATTTCTCGAGTTACCAAATGGCAAATCTTGCTTCGTAACAATATTTATAAATCAAACCTTCCACCATCTACTCAAAGGCGAAAAATGTTACTGGTAAAAGCAAATATGTTAGTCGGCATCAGTCGAGACATTTTCTGATGAATAACTCTGTCTTATTGATTTCCAGAGGATAATGTTTTGTAGTGGAGGAGACCTTCGACTACCCAGTGACCCCTCCGTCTTTTCTCTCCCACCCTGCCCACCCTCATTCCATCCGCCATCTCCTCTCCCCCACCCCACACTCCCTTCCCCAGTACCTTATACTATCTTATACTATACTTAGGCTATACTTAAAACTACGGCACTACACTGTGACCAGGTTTTCTTTGAAAATGAGTTTAAAATGTAGTTGCTCTGTTGAAGGTACAAGATACTTAACTTGGGAGGTAACAAATTTCTGGGCTCTACTGACCACACAAGCTGGAAATAAATGTGGCCGAGAGATGTCCAAGTCGGCTGTAGAACTCTTTCATTGGTTTATCAACTACAGTTAAGTTAGGGATCACTAAAGTGCCTGCCAAGTCATTACCAAGAATTAAATCCACCCCATCAACTGGTAAGTCATTACGAGTAAGTCCTACCTTGACATTTCCCTTTACCAAATCACAATCCAGGAAAACCTTAGCCAACTCACAGAAGGCCTACCAGAGAAATCTTGCAGAAGCACTTTCTCCCCAGTGCAATTTTCTTTACACCAGAGAGACTTCGAGAGCACTGGATCCTCTGAGCAGCTCTTGTGTCTGAGGATGATTATTGGAGGAAATTCGCAGTATGACTGTAGGGCAATCATCCCTATAGATATGACAAGATGTGATAAGGTTTGTCAAAGGTCTAGGGTTTTGAACCGTTAGAAATTACTCGAGATTTATTTTGAGATGTTTGTTGAGCTGTTGTGGTTTGGGACGTCTTGTGAGGAGGATTCCGTGGATTCTATGGAGGAGAGGATGCTCTACAGTTGAAATGTGGGCATCTTTCTATGATGTAGTCTGTCTGTTTACAATATCTACAGAAGAGCTTCTCACTAGTCTTACTATCCAAGGTCCCAAAACTAACACTAGAGGAAGAATATACATGGGTAGAACTACTCCGCTTTCCATCTCCGACCCTATGTGATCTGTGGATAACTGCATAATGGTCAGCTAACAGGGCGGCTTTATTCAAATCTTCCTCACCATCTTTTAATTTCTTAAGTAAGGGTGCTTGACAAAAGTTTTTCACATCAAACTGATCCGACATGATTAAACTATATGGGTGGTGTGTGTTCAAAGGAGATCGTCTAAGTATTCCACGACAGTGAATGGCAGTCTCCCTTTAAACTCCATTATCATTAAATTACGAAGCTGCTCAAATGTCGAGACATTTGAACTATTTATCCATTTGTCAAAAAGTCTACTTTTATCAGCAAATTCCACATAGGTACTATGCAAAGGTTTTAAATAATTCCTCAAATTCCAGCAATGGCTCTATGCGGTAAAAGAATAAACGTTAAGTATAGTTTGCTTAACAGACTCATAGTCATCCACATCTTCCAAAGAAGCATAAACTGTTCTGACTTTACCTGTCAACTCTGGTGTTATAAGCCAAGTCCATTCCCCTTCAGGCCATTTCATGTGTTTAGCAGTTCGTTCAAACTTCCGAAAAAGTCATCTGAACTATCTCCCTTGAAGTTAGGCAGGAGAGATAAATGTTTATGTGGTTAGAAAGTGGTTTTTTTTTGCGGCTTGATTACTCCCTACCTCTAGTTAATACTTTTCCAATTCTAGCCTTTCTTTTTCTAATCTAATCTTTTCTTGTTCTAATCTGAACTTCGTTTCCCTTTCTTAAGAGTTTTAACCTTTCGTTGTTCAGATCTAATTATCTCTTGTTCTAAATTAAGTTTCTCCTGAAATTTCTCTTTCTCCCAGGCTAACTTTTCTGATGACCACTTCTCCATGGGAGGAGGTGGATCGTCCCCTTCTCTACCTACTGGACCATAGCTCATACCAGTCAAAATCTCAATGGCCTCCGATTCTATAAGACGATGTGTGACTGATGTTCTAGAACTACATTCTTCAGCAGTTCCTTAGTAACATTTGAACCTATTTCCACATCAAAATGTGTCGCCATATACCCCCAGTCATCTTTTCGGATTATGGCATCTTTTAATTTCTTAAGTGAGGGCGCCTGACAAAAGTCTTTTACATCAAATTGATCCAACTTGATTATACTATATGGGTCGTGTGTGTTAAAAGGAGATCACCATTCTACTGCTCAAGAAACTACATGCAAGAACTCGCTAGGCAGTGACCAGATTAAATGGCAGTCCAAGTAGGTAAATGATGCTTAAATCTTGTTCAGAGAGGGACACTAGGAAACATCCTGTCAGTGAATCCAAAAATTTGAGATTAATATAGACTCATGGCAGAGAGGTGGCAAAACAAAAGTCCCCAATCTTTTGTTTTACCAATTCTGAACAATATTCAACCACTAGAACAATCCCTCAATGTTGGGCTCCCAGAATGCGTTTTATACCAAAGGTAGACAATGAAATAGAGGTCTTCAATTCTTTAATTGGCAAAGGGTGCCGGAAATACAGTTAAGACGAAGGCAGTAGAGCAAGGTGTTGCACCTCGTCTCAAAAGTGTATAGAGGTATGAGATAATTTGGGTCCAAATGAATCCCCTACACAAACAGAATTCAAACTGATGAAGTCTTGCCAAGACAGAAATGGGACAAGTCAAATGGATGAAGAAAGTTTGGATTCTGATCACCTGTGCATTCTTTGAACCTAAACTATTCACATAAATTACTGCAGCTATTATCAACTGTAACAAAACCAGCAAAAACCAGTAACATCTGGCATGCCATTTTGATCTAGTTTGCTAAAGAAAGAAAATAACGAAAGCAAACACCCAATATCACTCAATAAACAAAGAAAAATAAATGAGTCAGAATTAAAGTACCGGAAAAACTTTCAATAAAAAAAAAAGTTAGCAAATGATCCTGGCAGGAGGTCGCCATCTGGTATGACGCTAAGCTTGATTTTCTATTTTTATAACCATCTGACAGCGTTGGCCAAAAGTCTTAGGCAAAAGAATGAACCACCTCAGTTTTGGCGTTCACAAAAACAGATAATTTTTAAGGAGAGGTTCATGGAAAAGAGGTTCATGGGAAAGGATATGGACAGTAAACTTCAATAACAAATAGAGAAAATTTCCTCATTTGCAGTACTTAAACATGAAAATTATAGTAACTCAAAATCCACTTAATGTCCAAAAGCCATTAAATTATTATACTTAAATATTACAAGCATGGTTTTCACTTAAAAGTTAAAGAAAAAAATACAGATAAAGAAACTGGAACTGCAGTATGAATTCTGGTACACTATAATTCTGAGCTTATACAGTAAAAATAAA
Organism: Birgus latro; assembly: GCA_018397915.1. Taxonomy (NCBI): domain Eukaryota; kingdom Metazoa; phylum Arthropoda; class Malacostraca; order Decapoda; family Coenobitidae; genus Birgus; species Birgus latro. Next base: position 2,870 of record JAGKTI010009276.1, on the reverse strand, counting down.
ATTACCACCCATGGCCGGCCAAAAGGAAGGAAGTACTGAGTAATTACAGCTACAGTAATTGTGTCCAACCGTTATGAATTACCCGTGAAATTATTCACAGCAACGCACTTCTCAGTTATCTCTCAAACCTCTATTGGTAGACATAAAGATACAGAAACACCAGGCTGGAGACGGATTACACAGGTTGAGTGATCTAACTCAGGCAGTAGATCAGAGTCAACTGAAGATCCTAACTTTCGGTTCGTTTCTTTCGATTTTATGGCTATCGGCTACACGGTAGGCCATTAAGCCAAACAATAATAGATATGTACACTAACAGTTCATAATATACTGCATATATAATTTCAGTTTTATGCCAGTTCTCTAGAGCCGTAGCGCATTAGAGACTGGTAGGCAGTGGAGACTGGTAGGCAGTAGGGCTGGTAGGCAGTGGATAGAAAACTGCTGGCAGGTTATGCTGTAGAGTCGATGGAGTCTGAGTTGGAGTCAGATTCAGGACCCGCGGCTAGATGGGACTTTACGACCCCTAGGGTGTAAGAGAGGATGAGATACTCCTCGGGGCCTGTAACAGCCTGGACGGACCCCTTTTGCACCTCAGTGTAAGAGAGCAATGCCTGCCGAAAGTCCCCTCTGGCATACTCAAGCTCGCCAGCCTCCTCTGGCGCCAAGCCCTCGTAATGGCGCAGCTGGTCCTCAAAGATTTCGATACCCAGCTGGTGGAGGGAGGCAAAGTCATCCCAGGATAGTTGTCGGGCCGAGCTTGAAGGCTGTAACCTCGCCAAATGCTTGTCTCTCTGGTGGATGAGAGGTCACAGCAGGAGGCGCCACTGAAGTCGCAGGGTCGTCGGAGCAGCAACTGCAGGTAGCGAGGAAAGTGTAACATCCCCCACCTCCATGGGTACCTCAGGGAGTGGCTGAGAGGCAGACCGACGGGAGACAGCACGCCCCGACAGCTGGATCCTCATCAGGGGAGTAGAGGGCTGCAGCTGAAGCACCCTCGGAACCAGGAAGGTGGAGGTCGCAGATGATCCAGAGCGACGCTTAGGAGCCCTCCTCCTAGGGCTCCTCTGCACCAAGGGTGTGGAGGAAAAAGAATTGGGAATGGAGATGGCAAGGAGTCCTTTGGCCTGGAAATAGCGGGCAGGCACCGGGCTAAAACTGCCAAATCTCCAAAGGCCTTGGCAACCTCCACACACACATGAAGATTATGGTAGAGGAAGAGAAGGCAGGGAAGGAGGTAGGAGCAGGAAGTGGAGGCTGACGCCGACGACGATCACGGGGAATGGCGTGGGGAGAGCCCCACACTGCCTGGCCTGCAGGGCCGGTGACGGAGGCAGCTGCAGGGACCTTGGCATCTTCCTCCACAACAAACACCACCTCCTCGCCAGCAGCAACGGAGAGCATAGGGTGGGCAGGGTTGGGGGCCACGATGGAGGAGTGGTGAAGGAACACATCCTCCCCCGTGTCACGGCGAGCCACAAAACCGTAGCCCCTCCGGACGTGGAACCATTTAACCCGCCCTCCAACCTTGGCTGCCATGGTTCTCTCTCTCAGCTCAGCTGCTGGAGATTCTCTCTATGGCGAAGACAGACCCGGTTGATTTCCTCTGTTGAGTGAAAATCCTCCCCGATGGTTAGTTGGACCCGGTTGATTTCCTCCGTGGAGTGAAAATCCTCCCCGATGGTTAGTTGGTTCCTCAGATCCTAAGGTTTTCCCAGCCTAGGTAAACTCGGACGACGGATTCATAAAAGTTCCCATAATATAGAATGTTTCCATGAAGCTGAGGCCTCAGCCAATGCGCTGGACATTCGTTAAGCCTCGAGGTAGCAGATGGTAAAGAGAGGGACGAGAACACATTCCCTTAGGTTCAAAGTTTCGGCGTTGTTCTGATCAGGGTTTAAGAAATAGCCATTCCAAAATCATCCATGCCATATATATATATATACAGTATATGATGCCTTTAAACATAAGCATGTGTATTACAGCTGAATGAAGTCTGATTTATGAGTATACTGTATATAAACATAAAAAACTACTCACATAAATACGTACCCAGTCATATGTATGAGTGAATACAGGTACATGCCGGTACGTACCCACAGAAGCACGTACAAACTCATACATATAATCATAAATTAGCGTAAAAGTACATAAAAAATATTCATACATATAATTACGTTATAAATCCACTCGGTACATAGACAATTACATATGCATACATACAGTACAGAAATCTCACCATGTTGAAGTGTGTGCTTAATTTGAGGCGATATACAAATCAGAAATGAAATAAAGCAAAATAAATTATCTTAACTAGGCTACATATTTTGCCTGCGAAGAAGTTATCTAACTTGTACATCCCTTTGCTCAGGTTCATGTTAACAGACTCTGTGTTCTTTATACTGGAGTCAATGATGCTGATATTAGCAGCTGATTTGCAAGACAAGACCGAGAAGACATTATTCCAATCATTACAGTTATTCTCATCTCCCATATGTACAAGTAAGACACTGGGTTCTTGTCCTGTCCCAGCACTATACGCATATTGTTTGAGTCTAGCATCAAGTTCTTTTCCTATCTGGTCTACATAAAACTTATTGCATTCTTTACAGCATATTTAGCAAATGCAGCCAATTGAATTCACTGGTCAACAGCCAAAATGGTTCTGACTTATACTCACTTGTTTCTAACTGATTTGTTATCCCCATTTTCTAAACTTACTCTAAATTTTGGCCAACACGTAACCTTGATGGACTACATCATGAGTGAGAGAAAATTCCATGAAATATGCAAATTCGTCAGATAAATGTAAACAAGCCTATATATTGTTACAAAAATATCGTCTTTTATTTATATTATATACTAAGCAC
>JAGKTI010009275.1:3057-31381 GCA_018397915.1 Birgus latro | reverse complement strand
TGATCTAATAAGCTGATGGTAAGTTTAAAGTAGTGTTGTGAATAGAGATGATATTGTTATAGCTGTGATAAGTTTTGAGAGGCTAAACCTACCTCTTTTGACCACCCTTCATTCCAACTAATTCACTCCTGTTTACTGGTCAATAAAAATAGAAATGACCTGGCTCTAGAACGGAGTGGTGTTTAGTGAAGCCAGTCTGTAGATGACGACCAATGAACTTAAGTATGCCTTGTGGGAACACATAGGGTCAGCAGAGTTCCATTCAAGTATAGTTCTTTTTTCCACTTTTTTCCACACAGTGAATGTGGACCTATTAAATGGAAGTGGTTCTGACCCATTGGAATTGTCTTTTACTACTTTAATCATTTTCTGATTTAAAACTCAGTTTATTATTTGTGAAATTAACAACATAAACACAGTTTCATGAGCATCCATTTGTTTTAATATATAAAAACTGCTACCAGTTTCAATATTAATATTATTGGAGCTCTTCCTGTTTTATTTCTGGGAAGTTCCACGTTCACAGATGCTAATTCATGAATATTAATTCATGGCTTGTTTCCTTCATAAATAATAATCATTATTATAACCCTTTCTGTACAAATTATATACATTTTATTTACAACACAAGTGTATGATGTCAGATGTAGTATTAGTTAATGATATTCAAAAGAAACCATTAACCAGTAAAAGTACGAGTTCTTGGGTTTCAAAACCACTTAGAACCATCATTTTGTGGCTACATCTTCCACCTTCAGCTTATGACAATTATATTTAAGTGGTACAGTACTTGTTTACTGCTCACATGCAGAATCTCTTAATAGGGGATAAATTTCCACAGTGGTAATGTTGGTAATGATGGTATTGAAAACAGAGATGCAACTGGTATGTATAGTGTTGTATTAAACAGAGATGGTATGGGTACTGTAGTGTTGCTTATGATTATGTAATTCACATAGATGGTATGTTTATTATAGTATTGTAATAAACAGAGATGGTATGAGTATTGCATTGTTGCTTATGATAATGTAAGTCACAGAGATATAGCCATTTCTCACTTATCTGGCATAATTCAGCCAAACCCTATGCTGAATAATGGGAAGCACCGGATATTGCTTAGTACCCCCCATTGGCTCAATATTCGCATTGAGCTGGATGCTGTGCTACTTTCGATCTCGACCCTCTATTCCAAAAACTTTCCCATGAGTAAAAGATGAAAATTAAGCATAAAATACAATAAAGTAATGATACAGTACAGTAATACAGCACTGGTTGGCTACCGATTATGAACTGGTTGATACACCACAATGCTGGATATTGCATAGAACCTCTGGTTTCGTCCCATTTTGGCACTGGATATTGAATACTTTTGCCAGATAATGCTTTAATAGAGCCAAGGCAGCAGCACTTGTGTTGGGTCGGATATTGTGACGACGGATAATTGAGAGTTTATTGTATGTTTATTGTAGTATCGTAATAAAAAAAGATAGCATGGGTATTGTAGTGTTGCTTATGATAATGTAATTCACAGAGATGTGTTTATTGTAGTACTGTAATAAACATGGTATGGGTATTGTAGTGTTGATGATAATGATAATATTCACAAAGATGGCATGCTTATCATAATGATGTGACGAATAGAGATAGTTTGTGTATCTTTTGTGATGATGATAATGGTGATATATTAAACAGAAATGATATTATTGGAGGCACGGTGGCTGGATACTTTCTTGTAATGCATTTGTCCCTGATGGAAGGGAAACACCATCAGCAGAGACAGGACCCAGGATTTGTGTGACATTTTGCCCTGAGGAAGCCGTCACAGGTGAAACCTCAAATAAATCCTGGGTTCTGTCTCTGTCTATGAAGTTTCTCCTCCAAACTGTTACAACCAGTGTTGTTTTTTTCTATGATTTGCCTGTAGTGTATGGTTTGAGCCCATGCCATGTCCAACATTTGTGTAGATGCAGACTTTTCATATGCTGATTATGCTCCCATCATGTCACTTCTAACTGGTATAAAGAGACTTTGTCATAAACATCATCAATAACAACACTTTGATTTTCACATTCACCACTTTTCTACAGACATATCCATTTTTTCTTCACCAGGATGGAGAAGGTTAAATTCCAGCTATCATTTTGACCTGCAGTGGAGCATTTATGGACTGAGAGAGATATACAGATACAGGTATGCATACAATAGTAAGTCCTTCTTATAAATGGTCTTAGAAAAAAAAATGTATTTATTTTTTTAAGTTACATCCACTGTAAATTGCAGACATTGCCTGTTGAAGTTGTAGTGCTGCCTGTAAAGATGCTTTCTCAGTTTCCCCAAAGTTATAGTACCAAGTGTATGATGTATATCCCACATCCATTGGCATATAATGAGGGCTTACTTCCATATTTTTTGAAGAATCGAAAATGGTGGTTGGAAAGATTATAACCATAAGTAGAATGGTCAGGGAAGAATAAGTTCATCTGGAAATAGCAAGAATTAAGCACAGTATAGAAGAGGTTAACTGGCTAAGAAATGGTGTTTATTTAATCTTGCCTAGCCTGCATACCTTCGTATCCTTGAATCAAATTATTTATTGATTTGTTTTTGGATGATGGATGGATGTTCTTGCTATTTCTAGATGATTTGATTAAACTTTCTTGCATTGCAAAGCTTTCAAGGTGGTGGTATTCCTCCACTTGCAGAATTTAATGGCCATTTTATGAAGATTTCTGGGTTTATCCATGCAGCCGGGGGAGGGGTCTTGTTTTATTCTTATCTCCCAACAGTTTTATTAGGCTTAGAATAGACCTTTGAACTGGAGGGGCTAGCTGTTGCCTTAATAAACCCCTTCAGTTAGAGAGGCCTTCCATTTAATGAGGAAAATCATCAGTTGTTAGCAGGAATAAAATAACAGACTCCATCAGATTGAAAGTGTTACTGATGAACAGCATTGTGCTATGTGAAAAGTGTTCCTCTATTAATTTAAAGCTTTATTGTGAAAAATGTGTTCATGTTAAGCGAGGAATTACTGTATAGTACAGCACTTTATGGCAGGTTTTATTGTGGCAGAGTTGAAACTGGCTTGTGATGATAAGGACAAAGCTACCACTAGTGTCAAAGTACAATATGTAACTAGAGAGCTACAGTATGTCCTCATTATATGTTGCCCTTTCTATATATACAGTAAAAGTCCATTAATCTGAACACTGATAATCCAAAAATTCCAATAATCCGAATTTTTGAAGAAGGCTGACAAAAACTCCAAAAGTAAAAAAAAAAATCAAAATTAAAAAATTCAAACTGGGCGCCAAATGTGCTAAAGTGGCGAGTGGTGTGGTCATGGATAAGGTAATGCTTGGATTGGCAACTCCTCGTAAACACCCGACCACTTTTGGATCTGTACTGTAGGTTTAAGGAATTTTCCACAGTATTACATATTAAGTTTTTGTGCTTTTACAATACATGCATATTATTATTAACCCTGGACTTACCCTCTTTAATTGGATTTACCTGCCTGCAACTGCTGTTTTCAACACTATGCATTGCTGGTTTGTTAAGCAACCCATAACATCTCTTAATTTACCAATTACAGTTCGTGTCTTCAGTAATAATTATTAAGTAAAAAAATTGTGTAATATGTAAAGTAATGTTAATATGTGCCATATTGTAATGTGAATGAAAAGTGATCCATTCGGTAAAATTTCAGTTTAAACATGAAATTAAGTGTCTTAGGGGTCTCACCCAAAAATCCGAAAAATCCGGTAATCCGAATGATTCTTGGTCCACTGCCATTCGGATTAATGGACTTCTACTGTATATATGTGTGTGTGTGTACATATACTGTATATATATATATACACACACAGTATATTTGCACTTCAGTAAGTATTAAATAAAAAAGAAAAAAGAAATGCCTTTTCCAGGTCCATTGTTATTTGATAATGCTGATTTTCTCATTTCCTTCATTTTGCACTGCTGATTTTATGGAGGAAAAAATTTGATGTTGAAGAACACTCCTGACCTTTTAATGTCCTTTTAAGCAATTAAGTCTGAAGTTAAATTGTGAAAATGCTGCCTGTTAAAGTTCTATTATTACTTGAAAAAGCTGAATTTGTCTGTTTCCCCCAATTTACAGCACCAGTTAATGAAAAATTATATTTTGAACAAATCCCTGACATATAATGAGGACCACTGTTAACTAACTGAATTGAGGCAACAAAACAATGCAATAGAATTAAGAGTACTTGTAAATAGAAGTTTTGTATATAGGTATGTAGTCAAGACATTTGAGAAACAATTTAGTACTTTCATTACCCTTGCTGTAGAAGTGTAATATGTTCATATTAATGTAATAGCTAATCTGTTAACTTAGATAGATGGGAGAGCTTCGGGGGTCTAATACAAGGCTTCATTTAAAATTGGTGGGAGTGATACACCTTGTTTCCATTTTATTGAATGATAGGTGGACAGAACTGTTACTGGAAGATGCTCCCACGTCTAAAAACACATGGTGTGTAATACAGTAAAACCCAGATAAGTTCGAGCAATACAGGGCTATGCCTCTGGCATGAAAATTTTGGCTTAGCAAGATACTTTTCCCTCAGTTGCTTCCCTCCACAATCAAACAACATGCCCCCATGTGTCGCATATAAATGATGGATGGACTACTTATCAGCACTGCATGTGAGGATTTATGCTGACATCATAATAGGTGACACAGGAATGGTTAGTGACTTGGTTTGGCAGTTGTTTTATAGAAGTCAAAATTTTTATTGTTTAAAAATTTTAGTTGTATGCTGATGATGCAGTGCTACTTGCAAATACTGGACAAGAGCTTGGTAGACTGGTGCAGAGTTTTGTAGATGTTCGTGAGTGTCGTGCCGAGAGTAAATGTACACAAAAGTAAAGTTATGGTTATTGAGAAAGCAGGTGCCCCAGTGTGATGTTACAGTGAAACTGGAACTGGTGAGGGTTCAAATACCTGGATACAGTGATAGGAAAGAGAGAAAGTGTGCAAAAGAAGTGGAAAGTAGAGTGACACAGAAAAGGAAAGTAGCTGGTGCTATGAATGCCTTGATAAAAAACAGAGGCTTCAGTGCTGCAGCTGCACTAGGGTTACATGAGGGAGTGTTAGTGACAACTTTAACATATGGATGTGAGACTATGGTGTGGCATGAAAATGAGAGTCAAGAGTAACAGCAGTGGAGTTGGGACTGGTGAGGAATGTATGTGGAGTCCAGAGAGTGGATAGTATGTGGAATAATGTGATTCATGAAAGATGTGGAGCGAGGAAATCTGTCGATACCACAATCGAAGAGAGTTTACTAAGATGGTTTGGTCACGTGGAGAGAAAGGATGACAATAGAATGGTGAAAAAGGTATATCTGAGCAAATTTGAAGCAGGGAGGGGACAAGGTAGGCCAAGAAGAAGGTGGAGGGATATGGTGGATGAGTGTGTGAGGAAGAGAGGTATGGAAGTTGGTGAGGCTAAGGGACTGACAAGAGACCGAGCTGGCTCAATGAATTGTGTGGGGAGAAGCGCATTACCGGAGATATGGCACCCCTTTTTAACGTGACAGCATTCGGACTGACTCTATCTGATAGGTATAAGTGAAGCTACAGAATGTGGTGAAATTTTTTTTTTAGCCTATCTGATGGAGCCAGGATTCTGTTGGCTTAGATGATGAGTGAATGGAAGCGTGGCCCACTGAACTGGGTGAACTTAGGCTGTCTGGACATTGCTACTCCTCACCCTGTTCTAGGGTGGGAAAGGAGGTCCAGATGAAGATGATAAAAATTGTAGAGCGTAACCATTCTGGCTTATCTCAAGTTATAACTAAGAGCTTTTCCTATATTTAGTGACTTGCAGAACAAATGTTGATGCTTACATGGATGAGCTTTGTTCATCTGATGACTTACAGCCACTGAAAGGGCAATGTCCCTGGCTCACTAGTCTGTGGTTCAGGTCCCTGGTGATCTAGTACTGTTGTACTTACAAGGCTCCAATCAGAGTGATGGTAATGGCATACTTACGTTTGATTGTAAGAGGTGACTGGAGGTTCTTCAATGCTGTAATGCCATCAAGGGAAGTAAGCTGGCCACCTATCCTTCAGTGTGCTGGACTATGGTAGACTAGCTTTGAGTCCCTGCTCTCAGTGGTTTACAGGGTGAGGTGAAGAATGTTAATTAATCAGCAGCTTAATGCTTAAACAATTTTAAATAAGGACTAATTGTTCAGTGTAATAGGAAAAGTATATGGTAGGATACTTATTGACAGAGTTAAGGAAATTACTGAGGAATTAGTTGGAGAAGAACAAGAGGTTTTAGAAAGGGTTGTGTAGACCAGATATTCATTCTTAGATCCTTAGTGGAAAAGTTTCTAGAGAAGGGCAAGAAGTTGTATGCAGCCTTCATGGATCTGGAGAAAGCATATGACAGGGTGGATAGACAAGGATTGTGGAAGGTATTAAGAATATATGGAGTGGATGGGAAGTTGTTGAAGGCAGTGAAGAGTATGTATGAGGGTGCTAAGGCTGCAGTGCGTGTGGATGGCAAACTGAGTGAATCTTTCCATTTGAAGGTTGGATTGAAACAAGGATGTGTCATGTCTCCATGGTTGTTCAATCTGTATATGGATGGGGTTATAAAAGAGATACAAGATCGGGCAGTGGATGTTGGAGCAGCCCTAGTGAGAGAGGGCCGTGTTTGGAAACTCCCTGTACTGTTGTTTGCAGATGATACTGTGTTGTTGAGTGAAGACGAAGGGGAGCTGCAAGGCTTGGTAGATGAGTTTGGGGTGTGTAAGAAACGGAATCTAAAGGTGAATGTGGGGAAGAGTAAAGTGATGATCTTCGAGAGAAGTGAAGCCAGTGAATGTACAGTGAGATTGGATGGGAAGGATATGAAGAATGTGAGTGAATTTAAGTACTTGGGCAGTGTGATGAATAAGGATGGAAGTCTGGAGGGTGAAGTGCTCGAAAGGGTGCAGCAGGGAAGGAAGGTTGCTGGTTCGTTGAAAGCAGTGATAAGAAACAGGGAGGTGAGCATGGAAGTGAAAAAGTTGTTACATGACAGTATTGTGATACCAACTCTGACATATGGAAGTGAAGCTTGAACCCTGTTGGAAGGACAGAAGTCAAGAGTGAGAGCAGTGGAAATGAGTTATTTGAGAGGAGCATGTGGAGTCACATGGAGAGACAGACTGACAAATGAGGAAGTGAAGGAGCATTATGGTGTGGTTGAGGACGTGATGGGAAGCATTAGGAGAAACACGTTAAGGTGGTTTGGGCATGTGGAGAGGATGGAGAGTGAAAGACTGACGAGGAGAGTGAAAGACTGACGAGGAGAGTGTATGTGAGTGAGGTGGAGGGGGCGAGAGGGAGGGGGAGGCCGAGGATGAGATGGAGGGATGGAGTGGAGAGGTATATGAGGGAGGGGGGTGTGAGTTGGAAGCGTGGTAGTGAAATGGCAGGGGACAGAGTGACATGGAGGCGATTTGATTGTGGCCACCTCGTTCGAGATCAAGGCGTCTGGCAATAGATAGATAGTTTTTTAAATTCCTTGAACATAAAAAAAAAAAAAACTAATAGCCAATCCCATAAAGTATTATCTCCTCTGAGATGTAGGGGCCCAGGGCTAGGGTACTGTACTCCAGTACAGAATTACTCAGGGTAGATGGCCAGCTTATGGTTTTTAATGGCATTACATGATCTGAAAGCTTCAAGTCACATCTTGGGGATCAGACTATGCAGTGCCATCACTCAACTGGGGCATTCCAACCACTAGATCACATGTGAATAATTTATTGTCTCTCCAGGTGTATCACCTTTCTCTTTCAGATTTTTTTCTCTATATTTTTTCAGAATTTCATGGTTGTGTCCCTTTACACATTCCTTCGGTACAGTGCTGTCAGACTGCTCTCATCACTGCTGCAGGTTCATCTGAATCAAATACATTTTCACCATCCTTGTCATCATCCTGACCTTTTTGCACACTTAAGGATGGCATGAGGCAGGATCCAGAAAATGGAAAAAGAAAGCATAAAAGAGAAAGAACTAACAATAGCATTCCCAGTGAAATAAGGAAATCATTCATCTGCTCACCATTCAAAACACCTATATCTTGGACCTACTTAACAAGCCTAACCATTTGCACTTATTTTTTAGGGGTACTTTTCCTTTACTGATACACTTTATACAGGTATACTCCAGTTTAACGATGCAATTGGTTAAGTAAAAACCCATTGTTAGGCGGGATATTGTATCTCGGGGTAGATTTAACATGTAAAGTATAGGGATGTGTTTTTGAGCCTAGGCTTTCCCCCCCCCCCCAACCAAGTCCTAAACCCTCCCAAATGAGTGCAAAAATAAGTTTAAAGCCAATGTAAATGGCCAAACAGCTGTAGAAGAAGCTAACCTATGCTTAACACTTGTAAATAACTCACTAAAACTAACAAATAAAATCTGAAAATCGTCAAATATAAGTCTGGAAAAAATCAAGCTTAGTAAACTGTACCCCAAAATGACAATGTTCACCCCACCTATGGCTAAAACACATTAATCTAAGTCTAAAAACAGTTTATAAATCAACCAAAACACACAATTTGAGTCAAAAATGTCATCAAAATCAGTAAAAAAAAATCAAAACCCATTGTTAAACTGGGGTTTGGCCATTGTTAGGTGGGGTATTGTGGTATTTCTACCCCCATTGTTAAGCTGAGGTGTCGCATCTAGGGGTATAGCCTGGGTAAGGTTTATATCCAAGGGGTGGTTGAGGTTTATTGCTCTCGTAATGCCACTCAGGGATGAGGGAGGCTGGTCATTCTCATCTTAAATGTCAGGACCAACTTGCCTAGCCCAAGGTTCCTACGCTTCTCATGGGGCGACACAGAATTGGATGATGGATGGATGGGTATCTTATGTCGAGGTATACCTGTATTAGCTACCAGAAAGGGTTCATGAATTCTGATATTTTCATAGGTACAGTACATGATAAAACAGACATGATACTGTAATGGCTAGTTCTCAATCCCTTTAGGAGCATAGAGGCTCCAAGTGGATGTATTGCATCATCATCACTGTAACCACCAACAGTACCATCATCATCATCATAATCCTTTCCCACTTATATTGGGTAAGAGAGATACAAAACCAGGAAAAAGAAAGTAAAGTATGAATGTAGAGGTATGGATACAGTGCCCAGTAATAACAGACCACATATCCATACGTTTGATATTCTTGGCTCCACCTCACAGGTCAACCTATTCACACAAAACTTTGTTCCATAAGCATGTGGGACATACCACTTCATTGAGTTAAAAAAAAGTGGATGCATCCTTTGTCATGTACTAGGGGTCACAAAAGTATTAGCGCACAGGGGGTCCAATGCCAACCGAAAACATTCGGACATTACCAACGTCTCATTGTGTATAAACAGTGTCTGTTTATATAAACATAACATTTGCTATTTATTTGCAAGAGGATATTGCTAGTTGGTGATATATGAAAGCTCCCAACATCAGGACTACCAACATGTAGGTCAGACATTAGTACAATACTTCAGTAACCTTCATTCTTTGGTTTCAAATGTCTCATGCATATTGTGTACCAATACTTTTGTGACCCATAGTACATCTTCATACATACTTCAGCCATCAACCTCCGTCCTGTCAATTGTATGAAGGCTAATAAAGGTGTAAGTATGATAAATAACAAATAATTTTAATTACAAACTTAAACTTTTAAATTCTATCCACTGAGCTTTTACAGTATTTACACATTTGTATTTTGAGTACAATGATGCTGATGATGATGTATTTAGAGTAACCTATGCTGTCTGGCTAATGTCAGCAATTTGTCAACTCTGCTCAAGTCACTTTTTAACTTACTGAACCTGGGGATGTTATTTTACACTCTTTGTCATCTGATAATTTTTTTTTTTTCCACTTAGGAAAAACTTTCAAACTGAAGAGGTGACATGCACCTTTCATTAACCTAAGTTCAACAGATGTATCATAAGCTGAATTAAACTGTCAGATGGCAAGAATTAGATGAAAAAGATATTCCCTGGTTGAATGGATTAAAAAAAAAAAATATGGGTTAGTAAATAAATACTGTACTGCATTTAATACATTTCAAGAAACCCTCTAAATAGGATAGGTACTTGAAACTTTTTAGATAATGGTGCAGTTGAAATACTGAAAATATTTTTGAAGGTGTGCATGCTTGTATGTGACCAAAAAAGTTTATTTTCACCATAACACATGTATCATATATTATCTACACACACAGGCAGTGATGCTACTTTTTCACTTACAGTGACATCACTTCTTAAGGCCCCGTCACACGATCAGTGGGCAAGTGTGGTGGCCAAGCACGCTTCACAGCAGTTTCGAAGCATGGTGACGAAGCAAGGTGGAGAGCGTGGTTCAGCATCAAGACTGTTCACATGTATACTGACTCCCCTGCGCCCAGCGCTCCGTTCAGTGTATGGAAGGTGCGTGAGAGACTGTGTTTGCGCCCCGTTTGTCCCACGGCTGTCACACGACAAGATTGATAAAGGCCCCCAAAACCATTGGCTGGTGTAAAGCAGCTTGACTATGTATCCTTGAGACAGGTAAAATACCTGTAGTAATAAACAGTGCCAAAGTGGGAAGACGAAGGGTGTGGGTTAAAGACTGGCTTCTCCATAAGGAACGTGGGAGCTACAGCCTAATATGCAGGGAACTTGAACAAAGTGAACCTCTTGATTTCAAAGACTACCTTTGAATATCACCCGACGAGTTCAGACTGCTTCTTACTAAAGTCAGTCCATCTTATGACCCTTGGTGGTTACCGGCGTGGGGGCTGTGGACACACACTGGGTCGTCACACGATCAGTGGGCAATGTGGTGGCCAAGCATGGTGCCGAAGAGTTCTCTCGTTGACGAACCTGCTCGAGCAAGGATGGTGCTTCAGTTCTGCACGTCTACACGATCATTTTCCATGCAGTCTCTGCTCCCATGCTGAATCACCACACTTGCTCACTGATTGTGTGATGAGGCCTTTAGAGGTGAGGACACCACTCAGCCAAATCAGCACCTGGGATGGGAGCATTTTTATTTTCAAAATGTGTAACCAAATTATTATAGCTTTGTAGTTTGCTGAAGTCAGCAGAAAATGGGCTTTTGATTACATGCCATATCATGGGAGATTAGAAAACTTACATACACCCTATTATGTAAAGTTGTAATGGAGACAGCTTTTACAGATACTGTATATTACCATGAATGTAAACTAATGGTAACAACCAGCTTCATACCCATATCCCACACCAAGCCCTCTTCCTCCCATCATCCCCAGACATCACCTTCTGTTCCCCAAACCTCACCCCCACAACTTCCTGGAGAGTGGTCAGAGCCAAGGGCTCTGACCACCTCCCGATCATCATCACTACCAAAACCAGAATCACCCCAGCTGGCCACAGACACACTTACACTAATTATAAGAGAGCCAACTGGCAGGCCTTCACAACTGAAACAGAACAACACTTTGAAACATTAAACAGTACATCCATCACAAACATCAACATGCTGTGCACACTTTCAATACAATTATACAAAATGCAGACAAAAGACACATCCCCAGAGGCAACAGAAAAAGACACAACCCCAATTTCACACCAGAAATTCAAGGCCTCATCAGACAACGGGACACACAACGACACTCCCAAACACCGCATACACATGACACCATACAACAAATACAAGAACTCAACACTCAAATAAACAATATCAGAACAGCAAACACTAAATTGGAATATCTCCAAACACTTGATCACAAAACAACCAGTAAACTCTACAAAACACTAAACAGCATCACACTCTTCAACAGCAACACTACACAATCACAAGCTGCCATCACAACAACAGACACCATTCCTTCAAACAAACAAGCAAACACTCTCATCAATCGCTTTTCACATGTCAGCCATCTAGACCTTCATCGTGACGACCGACGTGTCGTCCGACGTGGGAGATGGTTCCCCGCAGACCCAGACTTCGCACCTTTTGCTTGCAACCAGACGAGGCATATCATCAGCAGCCTCGGGCACTCATCTGCCTGTGGACCAGACAACATAAGCAACATACACCTTAAACACATTGGACCACAAGGCATACAAGCACTCACCAACATATCAAACTGCAGCTACTCACACAACATAGTGCCCAACATCTGGAAGCATGGCATTGTCATCACTATCCCCAGACCCAACAGGGACCCCACTTTGCCTTCCTCACACCGCCCCATCGCGCTCCTCTGCACCCACTCCAGGGTCACTGAGGGACTGGTGATGCGACTAGTTGCACCTCACACCCCCCTAGCCCTATCACAACATGGTTTTGGGCCACTTCACTCCACAAACACTCTTCTTACAGACCTCACACAGAGAGTTTTTGATGGCATGAATTCAGCTAGGCCACCACATGGAACACTCCTTGTCACACTAGACATGGGTGGAGCTTTTGATTCCATCCCCCGCCACAACCTCAAACAAAATATTCAACACAAGCATGCACAATAACACAAAAAGATGGCTAGCAAACTACTTAGCGGGGAGATATGCACATGTGACTTTTGCTGGTCAGTCCTCGAACCTCAGAAACTTCGCAGATGGTGTCCCCCAAGGATCTGTCCTGTCTCCTGCACTCTTCAACCTGTACATGCGTGACATGCCTGCGGCCCACACACAACAAATACACGTAGCTTCCTGCGCAGACGACGTAGCACTAGCATGCACGAACCGAGGCGCAAACACAGCCACACGGGTCCTCCAACCTTGCCTCAGCGCATTGCGTGAGTGGTTCACCACAGACAGATTCAAGATGGCCCCAGCCAGGTCTACAATGACCCTCCTCACAAACTGGACAGTGGAGCACAGTCGCGTTCCACATCTCACCATGGACAGCACTCCCCTGCCACACATACGCGCACCCCAAATCCTTGGTGTAACATGCAATACATCAATGTCATTTAAACAACACATCACAAACATCAAAAATAAATTAACACCTAGATTCAGTGCCTTGAAGCCACTTGCCCATACAACATTTGGAAACAACAAAGAAACCACCACCACAGTATACAAACAATATATACGTTCAGTGATGAATTGTGCAAGCCCTGCTTGGGCTCCTAACCTCACTAAAACACACTGCGACACTCTTCAGACCATGCAAAACAAGGCCTTAAAAATAATCACAGGCTGCACAGCTACTACACCTACAGACCACCTACACCAAGAAACCAAAGTCCTCAAAGTCAAGGATTATCTAGACATGAGAAGCACCCAAACTCTCACTGCAGCCTCCACAAACCCACAACATCCACTGCACTACATGGCAGCACGTCCACACACACCAAGGAACATCAAAGCAACACCCAGCACACGATATCATACACAAATGCTATCATCTCTTCCCCCCTGCCCACCTCAGACCAGCTTCCGGAAGCATATTCATACTCGAGTCACTCGCCGTTCCATTCAGTCACTCAAAGACAACACACAGCTACATGCACGGCCTCCTGATATCCATCCTTCTGAATCCTATCTCCCCCGTGAGGATAGGGTCCACCTGGGCAGGCTGAGATGTGGGCATCATCTAGCCCTCCTGAGTTACCAGAAGAGGCTGGATGACTCCGTCGCTGATGCCTGTCCAGGATGTAACACAACACCCCATACTATTAAGCACATCATAGAAGACTGCATTGCACACAATCACCTATGCCAACAACACAACATACACTCCTTGAGAGCTCTGTGGGAAAGCCCGGTCTCTGCAATGGCCTTCCTTAGGGACTCGGGGCTGTTCGGCCAGACTGCCTAGGGAACAACTACTACTACTACTACTACCAGCTTCATTTTACTTTCTTCTGAGTGCAGGCCTGAGACCAAGCTACTGTGGTTCAATACATTTAAGGGTAAATAACCAGCCTAGTTTCCTTTGTGGCATTACATGAACGAAGAACCTCCAGCCACCTTTTGGGGGACGAACATATGCAAGGCCGTCACTCCAACTACGGCATTCTAACCACAATACTAATAGGCCCACTGTAAATGCTTAACAATGCAGTGGAGATAACTTGTACAGTAAGCCCTTATTGTGTGTCTGTGATGTCTTCCAAAATATCACAACTTTTTTCATATAATGTACTATAAATTGGAAGACTTGGCATATCAACTTTCAGAGCTGCCAATGGAACTTTAATGAGCTATTTACCATATGTCATTTGCTATGGACTTAACCCACTGAGCATGGAGACATGTTTGTTTTATTTTTGCCATCTGATAATTTTACTGAGCTTGGAGAAGACTTATTGAACTGGAGGGGTTAGACAGAGCCTTAACAGACCCTTTCAGTCAGTATACAATACCTGTCCTATTCTGAATACAATTATCTTAGCAGCAAGAATAAATAGTATATCACCTAGATGCAAGGGGCCAAGAAAAAATAAAAAATAAAAAATAAAAATAAAAAGTTGCAACAAAGACTTAACTCTACAAACTTTTGTGTCTTGATATTACAGTGACATGAACTGCTGAAAGAATTATATTTAAAAGGTTGTTTTTAGGAGAGATAACAGTTTCCACCCAACTTGCACCTTCTTCAAGTCAGGCTAAAACTGTTCTGTCCCCCCAAAATGGAACTTTTCTTCATGTGGGTGTAATTCTTCACTTTACATGCCATCATCATCATCACCAAGACCACTCCAGGGAGAATATACATATACTGTATATATATATATATATGAAAGGAGAAATCAATCACATTAGCCCAACATAAATAAATTTTCCGCCAAATGTGCATATTATTTTATTCACATATGTACTGTAGATAGAATAAATTCACATCACCTACAGTAGTACGAATGTGTATTTTTTTTTTAAATTTACATATTTATATATTCACATTACGTTTGCACCGTGGTAAGTGGGGGCACTCACCATCCACTCATTCGATGTAGTGCTGCTTTGGGTGTCTGCCCTTTCATCTCTTCCTTCTGTCCTTTTCTGTCTTTCTTTCCTTCATTCTTTCCTCTTCCTTCTGCCTACAGATGATTTTACACTCCCTCTTGTCTCTCTTTCCTTCATTCTTTCCTCTTCTTTCTGCCTATGGGCAACTCTACACTGAGTGACCAGCCAAGTGGTTTCTTGTACACCAGGAAACCATTAACTATGCTGGGTGGTAATCATATAACCAAATTATGAGGCCTGGTGGTTTAGTGAGTACAGTAAAACCTCGATATAACGGACTTCAATAGACCGGAATTCGCTTTTATCGGACTTGAGGAGCTACCGGACTAAACTCCTATATATCGGAAAAAGTCTGATAAAGCCAGAAAGCAGTCCAGACTGCCTGACCACTTCAGCTATGTTCACCACAATAAGACAAGTAAAAGACATGTTTTTCAGTGCACAGTACAGTATTATTATACCATTTGATTAATGTAGTGAAGGTATAACACAGTACAATACTGTAATGGTGGTGAAAACCACTGATGCAATCCGGACTAATGTCTGATATATCAGAAAAAGTCCGGATTAGCAGGGGTAAGTCCGGATGTCGCTTTTATCGGAATTTCGCATTTTTCGGACTGGCTTGGGCCCCAATTAGTCCGTTATAGTGAGGTCTTACTGTTATAGGAGCATTCGCAGTAAGGAGTGATTACTAGATACCACCAGAATTTTTAATTTCTGATTTTATTTACAGTACAATGCATAATTCTTACATATGGGTGTTTTTTCGTGAAAATAAAATGTACACATTTTTCTCATTCATTTAAGGTGTGTTTGGTGCCTAATAATGAGGTTACAAGATACTTTGTGATGTTGTTCACAATTTTGTGGTGTTGGTTATATATGTCAAAGGATGAAGATTTATCAGTTTTTACACATATGTACGGATATTTCTTTATTTATACTTTTCAAATACTCCCAGTGGTCACCAGCAAAGGTATTCGTTTCATTTTTGAAGGCTGCAACATGCTTGCATGCGTCGGCCTTTTTTGGATTGGAGCGTGTAGCATTTTATGACCGGATGCCCTTCCTGATGTCTACCAATGACCCTTGAGTGGATTCGATCCTCCGACCCTACGGCCAGAGCGGAGCGCTCTAACCCACTGAGATTTTCGTCAGACACTCGGGTTCCTACGGAAAGAAGATTGCAAGTGGCACAGGAACAAACTCGGCAAAGAATCTATGATTTATCTCTCAACTCATATATGCTGAAACGTTTCACTGCCTGAAAAGCAAATAATAGTTAATATATGTCTAAAGTATTATTATTTACAGATTATATGCGTAAAATTGCTTATATTTCACCAGTATCAACCATTATAACCATTGCCAGAATCTGTTATGTATGAGGTAAATAACGAACTGTGTGACTGAGTAGCTACATTAATATTCTTCTTTATATGAACTAACAGCATTTTAAAGGCATGGATATTGCTGTCATGTTAAATTAACAGTGGCTGACTGCAAGTCGGATTCAAGAAAGACGACAACAAGGAAGAAGGATGAAAGATATGTCAGAGGCTGGGCCAGGTTCCCATCTGCCAAGACAGAACCAGTGAGAAGAAAAGTGTGAGAAGAGAGGTGCAGGACTCAAGAGGGAAGTGGGATGGAAAGCCATTCGTACCACAGGCAGCAACTACAGTATCTGGTAAAACAACTTTTTTTTTTTAAATACTTTTGCTGAAGACCACTAAGCGTATTTGAATTAAAGTATAAATCTAGTAATAATTGTACGTATGTGTAAAACCGATAAATCTTTAACCCTTGACGTATATAAGCAGCACCACAAAACAATCGAACAACATCACAAAGTATTTTGTGACCTCATTATTAGGCACCAAACACACCTTAAATGAAAGAGAAAAATTTGTACATGATATATTTAAGAAAAACACCCGTCTGTGAGCATTATGCATTGTACGGGAAATAAAGTCAGAAATTAAGAATTCTGGAGGTATGTAGTATCTGTACCGTGTTTTGGCCTTCGTGCGGTATCTCCTATTAAGGCCCTCCAATCGGACTGAGGCTGTGTAGATGTATATTCAAGGGGTAGTTAAGGTTTATTGCTCAGGTAATGCCACTCATGAGTGAGACTGGTCACTTTCATCTTAAATGTCAGGACCAACTTGCCTAGCCCCAGGCCTCTACACTCCTCATGGGGCAACATAGGATTGGATGACGGATGGATGGATGGATTACTTTTCCAAATGTGCACTTTTTTTTTTTTTTTTACATGTGTACTGTAGTTGTGAACTTATAGAATGTGTGAAGTTTTCTATTTACATGTCATTACAAATTCACATGATTTGTCCAAAAGTATGCACATTCCTATTGACGTGCATTGTTATAAATTCACATGAACTTTAACAACATCTTGTACATTCTCAATTTTTTGCATGATGATAGACAGCTCCTTCTCTTCCTCCTCAGAGATGGAAGTGGGCATTTTTGGAAGGAAGTCGATGCTGGAGTAGGTGACTGTCAAGTTTTGCTGCTCCAGCCCTTGCCTCACCTCATCCAGGTCTCTGGGGGAGCATGTGAACTGAAAAGGAAATTCATTAGTCTTTCAAACATCTAGAGAACCCTAAAAGTCTGTCTATGGGATGAAGGAAATGGAAACCTACTGTATGGTGGTCATATTCCCCTCCCGTCACACACACTGACCTTGTCCAACTCAGTTCATACCACAGCCCTGAAGGAGAGGTCTGGTTACTGGGTGAGGGTCCTGCCCAAGAATGATGACTGTGTATCTAGTTACCAAGCCTGTAGATACATTTCACTCTTGTGGTAATACGCTACCTTCCAGGGTTGATGCTAAGCAACCATTAACTATTCAACTTACTTAATCCCTTTGTGCTGTAGACGGACTAACGTAGATGAACGGATCTTGAATACGGCTCTCTGTTGTATTGTTTTAGTTTTTTCTTGGAAGGTATGGTTTGTGGGCTCCTGGCCTTTGGTTCCTTCTTCCATGCATAAAAAAAAAAGAGAGAAAAAAAAAGATAACAAAACTGACTTAAGCCAAAAGATTAAGGCACTAACCAGAAGGGTGTTGTCATCAAGAACCACCTCTTCAGCACCCACAGTGATAGCCAAGTCTGTTGCTGCATCCAGGTCACACAATGCCTCAGTCATCACAACACCCTTCTCTTCAAACAGCCCCTTCACACTGCCTATAGCCTCACTAATGCTGTAACAGACAGACGGACAGAAATAAATAGATGGACAGATAATCATTCTTCCACAACTCACCATCATCCTTATCATCTTGCTGTTCAAGAAAATACATGTTAAAGATAAAAACTAGATCATCATCATCTTGACCTCTTCCCATCTGAGTGAAGTGCAGGAGGGTTTAGAGAGAAAAAAAAGGCACAACAGAGGGAGAAGTATCAACAGCATGGCTAGTGATATGGGCCAACCACTCATGGCCTCACCACTCAAGCCCTGGAAATCCTGGTTCCACCTTACAGGTCTAACCATCTGCACACACATTTCCAGGTATGTTTCTGTATAAATGTGCTTCAAAGGTCTAACCATCTACACATATTTCTTATATTTTTCTTAACAGAACGTAGTCAAAAGGTTAAATACAATGTGTCTAGAAATATAAAATGAATGGATCTAGAAACTGGATTTCTCTTTGTTCAGGTATGTTTAGAAAGGACAAACTTTGCAGGTTCTCAGCCTTGCAATCTTTCTCTTTTGTACTAAAGAAAAAAAAAGTATGATAATTTCTTATACAAACATGTGTCATATGTCACTGTGTTGTGCTTAAATGACTTGATGGCATAACCTTAGCCCTAACCAGACCTAACATAATCTTAACTAATGTAACCTAACCTACACTAAACCAACCTAAACTAATCCAGACTTCAGCACTTACGTAGTCTTTTTAATGACACTGTTGATGGCACTCCTGGTGGCCTTAATGTTGTCTGTGTGCAATTCTACCAGCAGGAAGAGTCCACCCGGCCCCTTCAGCTCCACTATGCCTGGCTGAGCATTGGCCTGTGACTTCTGAGATCAAGAAAACGAGGTACTATACTACATCGTCATTACAAGTAGCATTCTTCTTTTTTCCCCAACTTCTACAGGGAGTAAAAACTGGGTAGCTAAATATTGTGAGCCATCATTATTAGTATAGTACTTTTTTTTTTTTTGGTCCTTTAACCTGCTAAGTCCCACCAACGTACGATGCACGTTGCTACTTTTTTCCGCGGACAGACCCACCGACGTGCATAGTACGTCACTCAATCGCAAGGCCCATTGTGTGCACATTTTTCAACATTCGCAGGTGATTTTTGGTAGGCATATGTGAGAGACCTTCCTCTACCTGCTGTCAAGCAGGGATACTGCCTGGCCCCACCTAACCCCCCCACCCCCCCATACTGGGCAATTCACCTGTTAGCAGCAACCTGGCCAGTAAAGGTATGTTGCCCCACGGTCTCTCCAATGACGAAATTCACGGTGAAAGTGATTCCTGAGGTGGAGGACAAAGAAATAAAGAAGCCAGAAGTAGAAACAAACAGAAGTGATGAGGTGGTAATGTCGTAAAGGAAGGTGCCATATACTGGGGTTTTGGGTGAGTGAACAATGCTTTTATCGCCTATATTATTGTGTGAAAAGCAATATAGACTTGCACTACACATAAATTCGTACCAAATAAATAAATAAATACGTAATTTAAAGTGGCATGAATTAGTTAACCCTTCCATAGTTTGTTTTCTTTAGCCAGGTACCCTGAAAAAGAAGGAAAATGTAAGGCTGAATGACACCTGTATCAACAATTTTAACCTCAGGAGGGCGATTTCTCTATGATTTTCGATGTTTCTCACCAAAAGCGGAGGTTTGGGGGGAAAAAAAAAAATTGGAAATCGATCGGGATCTGGGGGTAGGCTGGGTAAAAAACCGGTCGGGACTGGATGGGTTAAAGGGGGAAAAAAATGGGTGCCAGTAGCTAATAAAATATGTAGTCACTATTTTTTTTTTTTCAACTTCTAAATGTAGTGCCATAATTTCAAGGGTAATTTAAGTATAACTTAAGTTAGTATAAGTATAGTATAAGTTAAGACAAGTATAATATAAGTTAATATAAGTGTAGTATAAGTTAGTGTAAGTGTAATATAAGTGTAGCCCTGAATCCCTAACAATGATTCATCTGCAATATGTAGAGGGTAATCATCAAATTGCATATTCAGGCTTGTTCCCTGTTAATATTCATAGCATAAGTGATACTCTATTAACAGAGGAACTGTATAGAGCAATTATGTGAGTGAGAGTCATAGTATAGTCAGTTTCTCACGGTAGAGATAGAGGCGTAAATTTTAGCAAGAGATTAATAAGCACGAAAATTTGTCTTCATACTTTAAATTCGAAATTTGTAAGTCAGGCTTGGTGATATCATCTTTTGGTACCACACAGTAGTGAATTAAAGCTTAGTTAGATCCTAATTGCCGATAATAGACATTTGCAACTGCGAAATTTGCGTTACACTCGCGTTTAATCGTGTAGCCCGACACATGGATGTAATTAGTTCTAAGCGCTCATTTGTTTAGGCTTTGGTGTAACTGTCTATCCCATAAGCTTACTACACAATTTTAAGCATCGTAAATCATCCCATCCGTGTGCATCGAGTGTGAATATCTTCTTCATATTCCTTGTTAATATGTGTAAAATGAAATGCTGCAGAGAGATCAGTCGAAGTCGGTTCTAACGTTAGGACAACCGAGGTTATAAAAGAATGCACGCGGCCTAGGGGAGCATCACTTCTCCCCCGATGTCCTCGTACTTTGCAGGTGGGTGATCACACACTCAATATTTCCCCCCCCTCTTCCCCTTGTTCCAATAATGTAAATCCTCTCATATATTAATAGGTTTACTGTCAGTGTTTCCCCAAAATTCCTTTTGTATCATGTCACATCTCTCCCGATGTCTTCATACTTTGCAGATTGTCGCTGTTCCATTGTTTTCTCCTGCCCACACGAATGGTGTAACCAACCGGTTCACTTCGTCAATGTCCGGTTACACTAGAAATTCCCCTTCCCCTCTTTTCTGATTCACGTAACCCGAATGCGAATTAGTTGGTCCACTGAAATACTGTAACTTCAAATACATATTTGTGAATATTGGAAACGGATAGTAAGCCTGCGTGAATTTAGTCCTAGGAAGTTACTGAAAATTGTAATCCGAATTTTAAGTATCAATTCATTTACATAGTTCCTCTATTAACACTGTATGAGTTGAGTGTGATCCTCGAGGTAAAATTGTGGATAAAGAACTCGGTCCCAAGGGTATACTCTATAGTGGTATTTTTCCAAGGTCATTTCCCAAGGACCCCTCTCGAGGCCATGGGATTACTGGGTCCATGTTGAAAGTGTCATCATGAGTTTATTAATTTAATATGTGAGATTGTTGGTGGTAGGTGGTGGTGACCATCATTCACTCACTTGATGTAGTGCTGCCTACTTCTTCCTTAGCCTTTATCATTCTCTTTCTGAGCCTGCCCTCCTCTCTTCCTATTTCTCCCATCTTTCCTGTCACTTCTTATTGCTTTTCTTTCCTTTACAGGTGGCTTTACATTGAGTGACAAGCCAAATGGTTTCCTGTAAACCAAGAAACCATTTACAACGCTGGGTGGTAACCATATAACCAAACCATACGTGCTCCCTACGTGTCAACAAATGGGTTGGTGAAGGCTTAGTGCCCCTCCCTGTAAAACAAATAACTCAGAGTCAAATGGCCACCCCTTACGGGATTATGGCGTCTGGCAATAGATAGATAGATAGATAGATTGCTAGATACACTAGAGATAGTGTTATTTTGAAAATATTAGGTTAAGAGGTGAAAATTATATATATGTGCATGTGAATATAAAATTAAGCTTAAATCCAACTGTGAAGAACTCTGTTCATATTAGTGTGTTAGAATCATCCCGAGAATTTGTTCAGCGGAGGTGTTACCCTCTTGAAATCATTGATCTTTTGTTAAATTTGGTCTGCCCTGTGATGATATCAGTGCAAAGGAGTATTGACCTTACAGTTTCTAGTAATTCATAGTCTGTAAAGTAACCTATGGTAAATTTGATCTAATTTCTTATATTTGTATGTTTAGACTTAGTAAATGTTAGATTAAGTTTACGTTGTGTTTGAGACTTATTGTCCCC
This sequence comes from Birgus latro, assembly GCA_018397915.1. Taxonomy (NCBI): domain Eukaryota; kingdom Metazoa; phylum Arthropoda; class Malacostraca; order Decapoda; family Coenobitidae; genus Birgus; species Birgus latro. The sequence continues at coordinate 9,162 of JAGKTI010009275.1, read as the reverse complement.
TGGGGAGTTTTTTTGTGAGACTGAGTGGCCCGCAAGGTGTATTACTATCTTACTACACAGCACACGCTACCCTAGTTACTATTTTGCAAGGCCCCAAAAATCTTCATCTTACTTTCTTGGTGGAATAATTTTTCCCAGCATACGCTGGGTGGTGGCAGCCTACTCTTTGTAACTCTGATTCCTACGGTGAGTCTCAAAAATACCTTGTAGGACACTAGTGACAGTGGTTGGGATCGGTAATTTTTCTTATAAATTCACACAGAGGTAAGCAAATCGTCATGACACTGGGGTCACAGCGGTGGGATTTGTTAAACTGGCTTAATTCTCATCACTGCATCGGAGGTCCAAAATTATATCATCACATAAGGGGAACAAAAATATGGTAGGCAATGTGGTAAGTCATCATTATATGTACCCTTCTTGTCTATCTATCACCAGACACCTTACTCCCATAAGGGGTAGTCACAAACAAATCGCCTCCATGTCATTCTGTCCCCCGCCATTTCATTGCCGTGCTCCCAGCTCACACCCCCTCTCTCATATACCTCTCCACTCCATCCCTCCATCTCATCCTTGGCCTACCCCTCCCTCTCCTCCCCTCCACCTCACTCACATACACTTTCCTTGTCAGTCTCTCACTCTCCATCCTCTCCACATGACCAAACTACCTTAATGTGTTTCTCCTAACACTTCCTATCACATCCACATCCACACCACAACACTCCTTCACATCCTCATTTGTCAGTCTGCCTCTCCATGTGACTCCACATGCTCCTTTCAAATAACTCATTTCCACTGCTCTCATTCTTGACTTCTGGCCCTCTAACAAAGTCCAAGCTTCACTTCCATAAGTTAGAGTTGGTATCACAATACTGTCATGTAGCTCATCATCCACTCACTTGATGTAGTGCAGCTCTCAGGTGTCTGCCCTTTCCTCTCCTCCATTCTTCTTTTCTTTCATCCTCTTATGTCTTTCTTTCCTTCATTCTTTCCTCTTCCTTCTGCCTATGGGTGACTTTACACTCACTCTTCTGTCTTTATTTCCTTCATTCTCTCCTCTTCTGCCTGTGAGTGACTCTACACTGAGTGACAAGTCAAATAGTTTCCTGTACAACAGGAAACCATTTACTACGCTGGGTGGTAACCATATAACCAGATTATGGCGCCTGATGGTCTAGTGGGTAATTAAGGTGCTCCAATCGGATTGAGCCGGTGCAGGTTTATATCCAAGGGGTGGTTGGGGTTTATTGCTCACGTAATGCCACTTAGGGATGAGTGAGGCTGGTCACTCTCATCTCAAATGTCAGGACCAGCTTGCCTAACCCCGGCCTCCTATGCTCCACATGGGGCAACACAGGATTGGATGATGAATGAATGAATGAAAGTAGCTTTTTCACTTCCATGCTCACTTCCCTGTTTCTTATCAGTCTTTTCAAGGAACCAGCAACCTTTCTTCCCTGCTGCACCCTTTCAAGCACTTCACCCTCTAAACTTCCATCCTTAGTCATCACATTACCCACGTATTCTAAAGGGAAGAAAATGAGGGTATCAGTAATACAGTACATCACTGTTATATCTAGCTTTTTTTTTTTTTTTTTCATATATCCTCTTAACCTGTTTACTCCAATGGTGGATTTTTCATATTCCTGCCCCCAACTGGATACCACCTCCAACATATGGAAGTGAAGCTTGGACCCTGTTGGAGGGACAGAAGTCAAGAGTGAGAGCAGTGGAGATGAGTTATTTGAGAGGAGCATGTGGAGTCACATGGAGAGACAGACTAACAAATGAGGAAATGAAGGAGCGTTGTGGTGTGGATGTGGACATAATAGGAAGCGTTAGGAGAAACACGTTAAGGTGGTTTGGACATGTGGAGAGGATGGAGAGTGAAAGACTGACAAGGAGAGTGTATGTGAGTGAGGTGGAGGGGGGGGAGAGGGAGGAGGAGGCCGAGGATGAGATGGAGGGATGGAATGGAAAGGTACATGAGAGAGGGGGGTGTGAGTTGGGAATGGGGTAGTGAAATGGCGGGGGAAAGAGCGACATGGAGGCGATTTGTTTGTGGCCACCCCGTGCGGGATTAAGGCGTCTGGCAATAGATAGATAGATAGATAGATTTTTTTTTTTTTAAGTGCGAGAGTTATTGATAAATATATTTAACTCCTCTACTCTAAAAAACTCTAATACTGAATATATAAACTGTTTGCAGACAGGAGGAAGAAAATGCAAAATATGTCATCAGATGGAAGGGATTGAGCTAAGTCCACATTAAACAACAAAAATATTTCCTAAAGAATCCCCTTGTTATTTATTAGGCTGATCAAGCTTTCCTTAATGGAAAAAGTTGATATTTTTATTGAATTCATAAAGGTGATATTTTTACTGAATGGATAAAGTTGATATTTTTATTTAATTGATAAAGTCAATATCTTTACTGAATGGATAAAGTTGATGTATTTAATGTCTGGATAAATTAATATTTTTACATTACAGTACTACTGACAGGGAGAAATGGAGGCAATGTGTTTGTGGTCACCCCTTCTGTGATTAAGGCATCTGGCTATAGACAGATAGACAGACATACTAATTCTCATACATCAAACCACAATATCAAATAAACCTCCTGGGATCAAACCTATGCAGGGCTGCCACTCTGACTGCAGTGTCACCATACTGAAAGGTTCAACAAGCAGTCGCATTTAACTGGAAAAAACAGGGTAATAACAAAAATAATAATAACTACTGTATACTGTATAAAACATGGCAGTCTGGTGGTTACAATGCCTCAGCTGTAAAGGAAGTCTTAAATATGTCTGATTCCCAAGAGGTAAGCAGAAGTTTTTTGAACATGAAATCTTGTTTAGGGAAATACGTTGGTCATCTAACCATAAGTGTACTTGTCTACGGTACCTAGACTAAAGCCCTTACTTCAAAGAGGGTAATATGGAATTGGCAGACACTTTTTCACTTACTGAACAAGCAAACCCTTCATGCACCAAACCTGTAGGTTCTGTAGAGTGTTGTTGATAGATGCTGTAGGCATGTTGTTGCTGCGTGCAAACTCGATTGCTTTGGCCAACTTGGAGTTCAGCTTGGGGTCAACAGATCTCCCTTCTGTAACATACAGTTATCAACAGAAAGAGTTGTTCTAAGTGGCTTTGGAAATATCATATCTCTTCCATGGTAATTTATTTTGTATAAAACATACCTTATTATCTTACTATATGTTACGATACATATTATGTTGCTATACGAACAATACAGCACACCAGAGAGCCCAACAGGAGGAAAATGCATGTCAGCCCAGTGGCTGAGCTGGACAGAGGACAGGGAACCCAAAAGCCAAACTGATATCTGGCCACACAAATCATTTACCCCTCCGTCCCTCCCCCCTTCACTTCATCCAAGGTCTCCCTCCATGATTTACCATACCACAAACCTTTCACAGCAATTTTCATCATGTGGGATGCCTTTTCAAATACCGAAGCTCTGGCCAAGTCCTTGCTGGCCTTGATGTGTCGGATGTTGGACCACTTGCTATGTCCGGCCATTGCTCTTGTCTGTTCTGGCACCTCCATTCCCTGCCTCACCCCCATCACCACTGCCATCCTCTGCCTTAAGACTGTCCCCTGCCTCACCCAGCCTAAACAGGAGGCAGCCCACACACCCTGCACCACCTGTGAACAATATAACACATCTTAACTGTCGTCCTCCACTTTACCCTTGCCATATACCCCATTTCCCTCCAACTCACCCTTATCATAACCCATCTCACCCTTGCCATACCCTGACTTATCCTTGCCATACCCCATATCACCCTTGGCTCACCCAGCCCAGAGAGGAGGAGCCACCAGCTTACAGAATAGTTCTACCAGTCACCATGACCTCCACTTGGTGTTGGATAATTAAGTGAACACTGCACCCAGAGCCTAGGAGCAAAAGTTGTTTAGTTCTCAGCCTATTCCTGGATATTACACAAACCAAACCAAACAACATACAGTAGTTTAATATACAAGGTTGGACAGTTAAGGCTATTATGATACTTTTTTTTAGGTGACCTAGGCCAATGCATGCAAACGGAGTTTTTATAAACAATATGGTATAAATGATATGATAACCCTAACCTACCAAAGCTAACTTACCTAAACTGACCTAACTACCCTCACTTAATGTAACTGAGAGGTATGAATCTGAAAATACAATAATACCACAATACATTCTTAACTGTGACAGCCACATACCAGATGCTCAAGTCCTAACCTTGGGAAAGGAAAAAAGGTAAAATTATGGTTTCAGCAAAAACACAATTACGAGAGTTTGATCCATTATTTCGGTATTTCAGGCAATTCTAAGACACTTTTCTCCTGTGGCATTTTTGTCGCAAATTATTTTCAATTTGCTTTTAAAGATAACCTAACCTAACCTTCTGGAGTAAAATAAGAGTAATTTGTGACAAAAATGCCACAGAAGAAAATGTCTTAGAATTAACTAAAAGACCGAAAAAAAAAAATCAAAATCTTGTTATTGTGTTTTTGGCTGAAGCTATTTTTTTCTTTTTTTAATGCTGTGTCCCCTTTGCCAATTAGGGTTAAGGCAAAGTCCCTGGGTAGAGGACTTAAGTTATGAAGCATGTAGCACTTTTATGACCGGATGCCCTTCCTGATGTCTACCTATGACCCTTGGGTGGATTCAAACCTCCAACCCTTTCGTTGGAGCACTCTAACCCACTTGAGTCAAGGCTGCTACAACCAGTTAGGTGACAGGAGAGCATTACCTCTCCCAGCATGACAGTTTACCCAGGCATGGCACATACTCACGACTCTTTGGCCTAGAGTCAGGTGCTGTACAACTGAGCTACTTAATATCTATAAGTCCAGCTATGCAACTGAACTTTGTACTGTATTTACTGAAGTTTGATGACAACATCCACCATCCACAGGCTATTTCTCATTCCTCCATGAACATCTGAGTCTCTTACTCTTGGGTATATTTGCAGTTTCGGACAGTCATGCCTCTTGGTGAAGTTAATTTAGTTTCATTGGCTTTGATAGGTATGGTCTGATCAATAAGGATACTTCAGCAGTATGATCAATTAAGGTTAGGGAGTTAAAAAAAAGCCATCAGAATAATCTTCACTGCCTGAAACTGCACATTTACCTCTTCTGTGTGCTGCATATAGTTATAAGAGATTGAGTCGCCACAGCTGCTAGGTAAATGTTGACCAATTTTTTATTTTATAATACTGGTAGGCTAGCTCGGACTTGTGCCTTCAACTATGGCTGCATCATGTAACAACGGTATACCAAGAACTGAATGAATACAGGGTGAAAGTCAGGAAACGTTAAAGGGAATATGTAATAGCTACTTCTACTAATACCATTTCTACAGCACTTATATTCTCTCCATTCGCTGCACTTATCAGCTCCACTCAGATTGTTATTTAAAAGCCCAAATTCCGAAAACGCGCAGGATTGGATAAATGCGCAGCCAGCAACTTTTTTTTTTATTGAGCTGGACAGGTGTGGGCCTCTTCATCACTTTCTACTATTCTAGCTCAATCTCAAATGCCTAGAAATGGATAACAGCCTTATTAGTGTTGTACTTTGGGGCCGGTTTTGGCCTTCACTCTCGAGTCTCCTCTCTAGTCCAGTTCCCAAAACGCGCAGTTCTTTGTTCAGCTGTGGGCAGGTTTTTGGTCTTATCGGACTTTTACGGTTTCTTCCAAGGGAAAAATGATATAGTAAAGGATATATAGGGAGACAAAAGGAAGCTAATTGCAAGGTGGGGCCAAGTGCTAATTTTACGGGCCAAGGTGGAGCCAAGTACTAATCTCGGAGGCCAAGGTGGGGCCAAGCGCCAATTTTGAGGGTCAAGAAGGGGCCAAGCGCTAATTTGGGGGGCCAAGATGGGGCCAATGTGGGGCGTAGGTGGGGTCAAATCCTAATCATGGGAGCCAACGTCGGGCCAAATCCTTATCTGCGGGGAGCCAAGGTGGGATGAAATGCTAATGTGGGGGGGTGAAGGCAGGTGAAGTCCTAATTTGGCGGGGGGGGGGGGGGGGGAATAAAGGGGGTAGGGGGAAGGGGTGGCCACCACCCAGACGCC
>JAGKTI010009274.1:0-18509 GCA_018397915.1 Birgus latro | reverse complement strand
AGAGAGAGAGAGAGAGAGAGAGAGAGAGAGAGAGAGAGAGAGAGAGAGAGAGAAATCCAGATGCAACATGTAAAAAACCAATATAATTCCTTAACCATTTCAGTTACAAGGCATCTTTTTACAGCTTACTTATGCTATTAACAGATGTATAATTGGTGCCGACCATCATCCACTCACTTGATGTAGAGCTGCCTACTTCTTCCTAAGCCTTTATCATTCTTTTTCTGTGCCTGCCCTCCTCTCTTCCTTTTTCTCCCATCTTTCCTGTCACTTCTTATTGCTTTTCTTTCCTTTACAGGTGGCTTTACATTGAGTGACAAGCCAAATGGTTTCCTGTAAGCCAAGAAACCATTTACAACGCTGGGTGGTAACCATATAACCAAACCATAAGAGCTCCCTACGTGTCAACAAGTGGGTTGGTGGAGGGTTAGTGCCCCTCCCAGTAAAATAAATAACTAAAGTCAAATGGCCACCCCTTACGGGATTATGGCATCTGGCAATAGATAGATAGATAGTTAATTAAGCACAGGAAAGTTCCTAGGTTTTGTACTTGTGAAGGTTGTATTTCATCTCTCCACTTTAAAAAGTCTACTCTCAGATGAATACAATCATTGGGAGCTAACATGAATAACAAACAAATGATGTACACAGGTTCATGTGCTAAAGGATAACAGGCAGGATTCAGATCCACATACAGACTGCAATGTCATAGCTGGTGCGATAATTATTTTTCGAAACACTGCACAACCTGGACACACATACTTTATTGCACACAGTGAGATTATGCAGGCAGTCCTCATTTCAATCATACATGTTCCAAACTATTTCAACTTTTACTTGGCATGTGGTTCTGTACACGAAGCAAAGGGAGGGCGGATGCCATGAGGTGCTTAGCTGGGGTGCTCATCCCCATAACTTGTGTCTCTGAGCCTGTGGTGAAGTATTCACCCACTATCCTGAGATACAAGTTACCACAGTTACCTCCTCTAGGTTTTTATGTAGATACAAAATTACGTATCAGCCTAAAATGGGTAGGAAAACATGTGAAATGAGGGGGAACTTGTTAAGTAACAATGGAGGCTAAAACTTTAATAGGCATTACAGTAAAGCCCCAAGTTTCGTGCCTAATTGGTTTCATGAAAAGTACCGCGAACCATGAAACTGCTTAGGTTGGGGCACTGATCCTGTGGGAAATAGGCTAATTGGTTCTGGGTTCCATGTCACCTTCCCTTAAAACCCACTTATGTAATGTAAAATCTACTGATCACACCTGAAAAGAAACTTAAAAAAAATACAAAGTACATAACAGGCAAGGAAACTCACTTGGAAGGCTGGAGTGAGGTGCTTAATGGAAAGGATGGGGGTGTAATTTCCAAGGCAGGTGGTAAGGATACTGCACCCCACCATCCCTGGCACCTCCACCCTCCTCTGCCTCTGCTGCCTCCGCCTCTCCACGCAACACATCCATTCTGTACTGCAACTCTTCTGCAGCAACGGCAGTGAACAAGTGACGATTGTTGTCCACGCGCACGGTCTGTTTACGTTTTCTCGCCACTAACAGAGGGGTTTTCGTGCGAAACTCGGTGATTGGGAATATTTGCAGACCACTGTTAACCATGAAACCGCAAACAAAGATGTCGCTAAACTTGGGGCTTTAGTACTTAACGAGAAATCTTGAGGAAAATTCAACAAAAAAGGTGGTTTATAAGACGACTCACTGTAGTTTTGTGTTATAAAAATTTTCTCAGACATCATTCACAGCTCACAGAAAAGAATGAGATACCATTAAACTGTGGCTGCATATGATGACTATACATACTTGAAGTCTGTCCCTCTCCTTGGTCAGTTGTCGCTCTAGTTGGCTGACCACCTGCATCTGTACACGGGCCTGGGCAGTGGAACGGTCGTCTAGGGTGTGCTCGGTGTTCAAGTGTCTGGGGGATGGGAGGGGGTTAAGCTCTGATTTAGTTTTGATAGTTCTTTCAGTGGTAAAAAAATATATATATATATATTTATATATATATATTACTATTCCCATAACTAATATAAAAGGCCATGGTGTTTTCCACACACACACACACACACACAAACACACACACACACACACAATTCAACAATTTTATTTTATTTTTAATTAAGTTCAATGGAAGTAGTTGTACCTCTATCTTGAATCCGCTAAACTAGTGGTGAAAAGGAGACCTGCCTATTGTGATGTGCGTGAATGCTGGTCTTGTCTGAATTTGTTGGGGGGTGGGGGGGGGTGGGGGGATTCGGTCAATAAGAGTGCAACACAGTAGCGGATTAATTTTAATGTACATACAGCATGCATCATGGCGGAAGGAAACAGTCCACTGTTTACATCCAATGAAAGTGAAATCGCAGGATTCTCGAATGAGGACTGAAACAATGTGAGCATTAAACAAAACCAAACATGAGTAACAGTTGTGGAGATAACAGCTGAGAGGAATGACTGGGAATTACAACAGGTATGGGCAGTAATTAGTGAGTTACAAGAATGGACCTCAGAACAAGAGAGGGAGATCAAGAAGTTGAAAAGTAAGTTACTGAGTGTCTGCTCAAGCTGCGCTGAACAAGAAAAAAAAGTCACAGTGCTAAACGTGAGCAATGAATCAGCCACAAATGAAACAAAACACCTCAAAAAGGAAAATAAGAGGCTGGAGGAGGGAAGGGACAGGATGAAAAGTAAAACTGATGAGAATGAACAAAAATAAAAGATGCACGATGAACACATCAGGAAAATTAAGGAAGAGCACATGGGGTGGCAGAAAACTCAGGAAAAAGGAAAAATAAATCTAAAGGAGATTTTATGACAGCAGAGAAAGGAAAACCAGGAAAAAGTGAAGGAGGACTGGTTAAGGTACTAAAAAGTAGAGAATCTTTAGTCAGAGATGTAGCAGATAAGAAAAAATGTGTGATAACTTCAGGATTGAATAAAAAACCTCTGTCAATAAGATCAGAAAGGGAAAAAAAAGAACTAAGAAGGGCTAAAGAGATAGTATCAATAGTTACGGAGGATGACAACAGTGCTCATGAAGAAAAATGTGTGATAACTTCAGGACTGGATGAAAAATCTTTATCAATAAGATCAGAAAGGGAAAAAAAAGAACTGAGAAGGGCTACAGAGATAGTACCAATAGTTATGGAGGATGACAACAGTGCTCACGAAGAGTATGAAGAGGTGTTTAGGATGTGAAGATACGAGAAGAGAGGGGCACGGCCACTAAAAGTTAAGTTTCGGTCACAGGTCATGGTAAATAAGATCATTAATAGGACATGGAAACTAGCAGACAAGGAGGGGTTCAAGAATGTTTGGATAAGGAGAGATGCAAATGAGGAAGAGCTGAAATAAAGGAGCTAGTCTAGGAAGCTAAGGGAAAAAATGACCAGAGAATGGAGGAAGAAACAACAGAGTTTTATTGGAGAGGTATGGATTAGAAATTGCGGAAGTGGTACCGATGGAGAGAAGGGAGAAGGACAGAATAAAAAACAAACAAAAAAGACTGAAAATGGCATCTGCTAACATGGACGGCTTTATCTCGGCAAAGCTAAAAATCAATGATTTCTCGAGAGTAAATGAGCCAAATATTATGTGCTTTGTAGAGACCAAGTTACGAAAGGATATTGATATCCAAGTGGGAGAAGTTAAATACAAAATATGGAGAAGAGACAGAAAACATGGGAGGAGTGATGATAGCAGTGAAGAATAGCATAAATGAGGATACTGTGGAACTGGGAGAAGGTAGGGCAGAAGTGATAAATATGAAATTAGAAACTAGAGGGGAAAGCAGGAGAGACATCACACTAGCATATGTCCCCCCTAAGACAAGCAAATGGGATGAGGCTGAATACCAGAAGTTGTTAGACATGGTTGGACACCTACAGAAAGTGACTGAGAAAAGAAACAGTATAATCCTGATGGGCAACATTAATTGTAAAGAGGTGAAACTGGGAGGAGTGGGACTCAGGAGGTAGTGAAGAATTGTGGAGCAGCCAAATGTTAAATATAGAAATAAATAATGTAATGACTAGGGCAGTGATTCAGAGAAGAGACAAGATTCAGAAAAGAGACACACCAGCAAGACTAGATTTAATTCTAACCAAAGAACCTGACATAACTGAATCTCTAAAATATTTGTCCTATAGGAAAAAGTGATCATGTAGCGACTGAGTTCCAAACTATAGAAGGGAATATGGTACTGAGAGAACTATACAGGCATGGAAGATATAGCTTTAGGAAAGCAAACTTTACAGGATTCAGGAAATTTTTTGAAAAAGCAGCTTGGAGAGAATTCAGAGAATCAAGAGAGACACATAAGTTGTGGGATATCTTTTTAGGCCTTAACAACTCTGGTGTGGAAAAATATGTGCCAAGAGTAAGTGAGGGAGAGAACTGGATAACAGACTGTTTCAACAGAAGGTGTATGATAGCAAAAAGAGAAAAGGATGTGGCAAGGAACAAATGGAGAAAGAGAGATAGAGCAAAGGAAGAATACAAAAGAACCAAAAACGAACACACAAGAATATGCAGAGAGGAAGAAAGAAACTTTGAAAGAGGTATAACTGATTAATGTAAGGAGGAACCTAAATTGTTTTATAAACTGTCAAAGGCAGTTTGAAACACAAGGAAGGAATCAGTAACCTGAAAGTAGAAGGAAAGGTTTATTAAGGGGCATTAACGCAAACTGCAATAACGAACAAAAGTTTCCAATCGGTTTTCACTAGGGACAGTATTTTTATGGAGGGGAAGAAAGTGACTAGAAATGTAGAGTAGAGTTAAAAGATATAAAAGTGGAAGTGCAGGAAGCGTACAAAATACTGTACTGGAAACACAAGATGTAAGAGGCATGATGGGATCTCTAATTGGATACTAAAGGAATGTAGAAAACAACTGGCAGATAAGATACACAATTTAATTGTGTGTTCTCTGGAAGAAAGGAAAGTGCCTTGTGAATGGAAGAGGGCCAGTGTGGTACCAATTTACAAAGGAGGGAATAAGGAAGAACCCATGAATTATAGCCCAGTGTCCCTGACAAACATGGTTGCAAAATTGTGTGAATCTTGAAAGACTGGTGGATAAAATATCTGGAGGAAATGGACGTTTTGGCATAAAGTCAGTTTGGATTCAGAACTGGACGGTCGTGTCTCTAATCTGTTGAACTTCTACTCAAGGGCAATTGATGCGCTACAGGAGAGGGAGAGAGTTGGGAGTACTGTGTGCACTTAGATCTGGAGAAAGCCTTTGACCTGTATCCCATAGCCGACTAATGTGGAAACTGGAGCACAGACGAGGACTGAAGAGGAACCTCTAAGAGAGGATCAGAGACTTCATGAGAGACCGACAGATGAGGACAATAATAAAGGATGAGATGTCAGGGTGGAGCGAAGTAACAGGGCTCCGTGCTGGTGCCTGTAATGTTCCTGATTTACGTAAACAATATGGTGGAGAGTGAAAGACTGACGAGGGGAGTATATGTGAGTGAGGTGGAAGGGGGGAGAGAGAAGGGGAGGCCAAGGATGAGATGGAGGGATGGAGTGGAGAGGAATATGAGAGAGGGGGGTGTGAGCTGGTAGCAGGACAGTGAAATGGCTGGGGACAGGGTGACTTGGAGGCAATCTGTTTGCGGCCACCCCTTACAGGATTAAGGCACCTGGCAATAGACAGATGGATAGATAGATAGATAGAATGAACAGTCATGCAAGTCTATTTGCAGATGATACAAAGATCATGCGGAGAATAGAAGTTGAAGAGGACTGTAAAACGCTGCAGGAAGATCTGAACAGGATTTATGAGTGGAGCTGGGTAAGGGAATGAAAATCAATGCCAAAAAAATGCAAAATACTGAAAATGGGTAACAGTACAAAGAGGCCATCACTGAATTCCTCAATGGGAAAGGAACCAATCACAGAAGCAAGAGAAGAGAAGGACCTGGAAGTGTTGGCCCAGCATATCTGTCACCTGAAAAACAAGTTAACAAGATTGTCTGAGAGACATATAAGCTCTTGACAAACATGAAAGTTGCATTTCAATACATGGATGAGGATATGATGAAAAAACTGATAGTGGCTAAGATCCACCCTAAGCGCGATGGTGGTGTGGTTCCCACACAAAAAGAAAGATATAAATAAGATCGGGAGAATACAAAGAGAAGCAACCAAGATGGTCCCTAGTCTGGCAGATCTATCGGACAAGAAAAAACTAGAAAAGGTGGGTCTCCCTTCCTTAGAAGAAAGAAGAGAGAGGGGCAACATGATTGCAGTAATCAGGGCCATGATGGGAGTAGAAAAAACTGACGGAGAAGATCTGTCTGTATGGAAGAGTAACAAGAGGACATGGAATAAAACTGAAAAAGCCATATTGCTTGACGGATATCAAGAAATACAGTTTTCCATACAGATGCACAGACCCGTGGAATAGCCTGGACAAAGAGATCGTTCAGTCTAATAAATTAAATGAGTTCAAAGCAAAATTTGACTAACTGAGAAATGGAGATGGGACTCCACAAGCATAGCTCATTTCCTGTATATCACAACTAGCTAAATAAACATACACACACACACACACACACACACACATCTGACCAGGAGAGGTCTATAAAGATGTGGCATTGCAAGTTCACATAATGAACAAATGTTTCCAGCTGGTTTTCACTAAAGAAACGGATTTTGTGGAGGGGGAAGGAGTAACTAGAAATGTAGTGATAAAAGATATAAAAGTGGAAGTGCAGGAACTGTATAAATTACTGGAAACTCAAGATGTAAGGAAAGCCCAAGGACTGGATGGAATCTCTACTTGGGTACTGAAGGAATGCAGAGAACAACTGGCGGATAAGATTCATCGTTTAATTGTGTGTTCTCTGGAAGAGGGAAAAGTGCCTCAGGAATGGAGAACAACTGGCGGATAAGATTCATGGTTTAATTGTGTGTTCTCTGGAAGAAAGGAAAGTGCCTCTGGAATGGAGGAGGTTCAATGTGGTACCAATTTATAAGGGAGGAAACAAGGAAGAACCCCTGAATTACGGACCAGTGTCCCTGACCAGCATAGTAAAAAAAATTGTACGAGAGAATCCTGAAAGACATATGGATAAAATATCGGGATGAGATGAACATTTTGGCCGAAAGTCAGTTTGGATTCAGATGTGGAAGGTCGTGTGTTTCCAACTTATTGAGCTTTTACTCAAGGGCAATTGACATGCTACAAGAGAGAGACAGTTGGGTGGATTGTGTGTATTTGGATTTGGAGAAAGCCTCTGACAAGGTACCTCAAAAGTGACTAATGTGGAAACTGAAGCAAATAGGAGGACTGAAGGGAAACCTCCTGGAGTGGATGAAAGACTTCTTGAGAGTCAGCCAAAGATAAGGACAGTAATAAAGGACAAGATGTCAGGATGGAGGAAAGTAACAAGTGGAGTCCCACAGGGCTCAGTGTTTGCACCAGTAATGTTCCTGATTTACATAAATGATATGATAGATGGAATGAACAGTTATGCAAGTCTGTTTGCTGATGATGCAAAGATCTTGGGGAGAAGAGAAGTTAAGGAAGACTGTAAAATGCTGCAGGAAGACCTGGATAGGATTCATGATTGGAGCCAGATGTGGGAAATGAAATTCAATGCAAAAAAATGTAAAATATTGGAAATGGGTAAAAGTACCAAGAAGCCATCACTGAATTATATGATGGGTAATGAACCAATCACAAAAGCGAGAGATGAGAAAGATTTGGAAGTGCTGCTCCAGTACAGTTTGTCGCCTGAAAAATACGATAACAAGATAGAGAGACGTACAATCTCTTGACTAACATAAGAGTGGTATTTCATTACAGATGATGACAAAAATTGATAGTAGCCATGATCCACTCCAGGGTGGAATGTGTGGCAGTAGTGTGGTCCCCACACAAAAAGAATGATACAGTATTTCCTCGTTTTTCACTGGTTTAATGTTCCGCCAAACCCACGCGAACCGTGAAACGTTAAAGTGTGAAGGTAAGAATCAATGGGAAAAATAGATGAGCATTCCTGTGGGACATGTACCTTCCCTATCAGAAAGTATTATAACACCAAACAGGCCCTACCCAAAATTAAATGAAGAGTGTTTAATAGTGCTAAAACAGCATAACACAATAAACATGTACCTGAAAAGACATTAAAACTGTTAAAAAGAGCTGCAACAACAAAAATCCTTGCCAGAAATAAAGTTAAGACTGGTTTGAGTGGCACGTGAAGGTATGTTGGTTCCAAGACAATTCGTCATCAGACAATTCCCCGTCAAAACATGGACGATTCCCCATTAGGACAATTCGCACCCTGGATGATTCCTCCTCATTCTATAAATATACTTATTAATTAACTAATACTTTACTAATACTTTAATAACTATATTTCAGGGAGGTGAAGTGCTCGAAACGGTACAGTAGGGAAGGAAGGTTGCTGGTTCGTTGAAAGCAGTGATAAGAAACAGGGAGGCGAGCATGGAAGTGAAAAAGTTGTTACATGACAGTATTGTGATGCCAACTCTGACATATGGAAGTGAAGCTTGGACCCTGTTGGAAGGACAGAAGTCAAGAGTGAGAGCAGTGGAAATGAGTTATTTGAGAGGAGCATGTGGAGTCACATGAAGAGACAGACTAACAAATGAGGAAGTGAAGGAGCGTTGTGGTGTGGTCGAGGACGTGATGGGAAGCGTTAGGAGAAACACGTTAAGGTGGTTTGGGCATGTGGAGAGGATGGAGAGTGAAAGATTGACGAGGAGAGTGTATGTGAGTGAGGTGGAGAGGGCGAGAGGGAGGGGGAGGCCGAGGATGAGTTGGAGGGATGGAGTGGAGAGGTATATGAGAGAGGGGGGTGTGAGTTGGGAGCGTGGTAGTGAAATGGCAGGGGACAGAGTGACATGGAGGCGATTTGCTTGTGGCCACCCCCTTCGGGATTGAGGCGTCTGGCAATAGATAGATAGATAGATACATTTCAGGGGGATCCATCCAACTCTATGTTCAATAGTGTAGGCTTTGGGTATTATTTATTAGTTGCACCTTTAGTCAACAATTAACTTGTTTCTTCCTCGCTGTAGTTGCCTTTGAATTATATTCGAGCGTCACCCATAGCTGTCTTCATTAATGACGGCAGATTGTCTTGTTATTGTCATGATGGCAAACTGTTCCAAAACCAGTGTGCTGAGGGTGGATGGGCTAGTTACTAGGTGAAAAATGAGCATCGGTATGCGTCATCTGCTAAGTATCGGCTGCAGGCTGGGAGCGTCAAAGAGCGGGGAAACTGGCAAAGTGTGAAACAACTCGGAAACTTTTTCTTGCGTGAAAAACGAGGCATCGAAGTAAAATGCATTGAAAAATGAGGAAATACTGTATAAACAAGATCAAGAGAATAAAAGAACAGCAGCCAAGATGGTCCCCAGCCTGGCAGATCTGTCGTACAGAAAGACACTGGAAAAGCTAGATCTGCCTTCCTTAGAAGAAAAGAGAGAAAGGGGCGACATGATTGCAGTCTTCATGGCCACGATGGGAGTAGACAAAATTGATAGAAAAGATCTATTTGTATGGGATGGGAGAGTAACAGGAGAGGACAGAATGAAACTGAAAAAGCCAAGTTGTTTGAAGGATATCAAGAAATATAGTTTTCCATATAGATGCATAGACCTGTGGAATAACCTGGACAAAGAGATCATCCAATCTAAAAACTTTTTAAGTTCAAAGCAAAATTTGACTTATTGAGAAAAAACGGGACTCCATAGGCGTAGCTCATTTCCTGTACATCACAACTAGGTAAATACACACACACACACACACACAATGAAAAAAATCAAAAGAGAATTAGACTTGCTGTGGAACAGATATTGAAGACACAATAGTGAGAGGGTATATAACAACTATGAACAAGCAAGAAATGATTAGCCAATACAAGGATAAGGTGAGGAGCTCAAAGGCAATTTGAGGAAGACATTATATATAAAAGTAATGGTCAACCAAAGCTTCTTTACAGCTACATCCAAAGCAAAACCAAAGTTAAAGATAAAATACAGTCCATCATGGATGAGGGGATAACCTATATCCAAGAAAGGGATATTTGCAAAGTTCTTAACAAAAATTTCCAATCAGTTTTTATAGAAGTAATTCTGAGGGAGATGATGAGGAACATGCATGCCCACTTATATTACCATATATACAAATATTGGAACAATAGGTACAGGAAGAGCTGAGTAAATTAGACAAAAGAAAAGCAAATGGTCCTGATGAAATTTCTCGTTGAGTGCTACATGAATGTGCAGAAGAGTTAGCCAGACCAATATATTTAATATTAAAGGAATCCTCAAGTCAAGGCAAACTTCCAGATATTTGGAAGAAAGCAAACATTGTTCCCCTATTCAAGAAAGGAAATAGGTAGAATCAACTCAACTATGGACCAGTATCCCTGACCAGTGTTGTAGGCAAGGTACTAGGAAAGCTAATAAGAAAAACAGAAGGATGGGTAGACAGTATCTATCTTGATTTCAAGAAAACATCTGACAGAGTACCACACCAAATACTTTTATGGAAACTGTGCCATAAAGGAGGAACTCAATGTAATCTGTTCTGTTGGATGGAGGATTTTCTCAGAAAAAGTGAAATGAGAACAATACTACTGTAAGTGATAATTACTAACCATGGAGGGAAGTGACTAGCAGAGTTCCACAGCGCTCAGTGCTGGCATCAATTATGTTTTTAGTATATATAAATGATACAGACAGGTACACTGGAGATGGAAGCTATCTAAATATGTTTGCTGATGATGCAAAAATTCAAAACAGTACTAAGTGATAATTACTAATCATGAAGGGAAGTGACTAGCAGAGTTCCACAGGGCTCAGTGCTGGCACCAATTAAGTTTTTAGTATATATAATTGAAACAGACAAAAACTCTGGAAATGGAAGTTATCTAAGTATGTTTGCTGATGATGCAAAAATACAAAGGAGTGGGTAAGAGTGCAAGTTGGACTACAAATGTGGGCGACTGTTTGCGTGTATGTGCCAACGCAAGATCATATAAGTGGTGTGAGAGAAGAGTTCTGCACAAATGTGGAAGCATGCTTAGAAAAGTTTGAAAGGAATGAGAGAGTGTTTTGATTGGAGATATGAATGGAAAAGTAGGGAATGTGAAGGTGGATGGAGTGGTCAGTGAGTGGGGTGTGCTTGCAGAGATAGATGAGAATGCCAGTGCTTTAGTGGACATTTGTGCCGGGAGGGGGTTGGTGATAGCTAATACCCTCTTCAGGAACAAAATGATCCATAGGTATACATGGCGAGTGTTGAGAAGAGTGGATGGTGAACTGAATGAACGGAAGGCAATGACTGATTATGTGTGTATGGATGAAAGGATGAGATGGTGTGTAATGGATGCAGGAAAATATGGAGGCTGGGGGAGTGGACTTTCAGACCACCACTTGGTGGCAGTCAGAATCAAAGTCAAAACAAAATGGAGAAAGAGAAGAAAGGAAGGACAGAAGGAAGTAGTTCTTACAAGGAGGGTAGAAAAGTTACAAAAGTATAGAATAAATGTAGAGTATAAAAGGGAATTGGAGAAGTGATTGGGTAAATATTGATTGGAGCAGATGGGGGACGTGGAAGATGTGTGCAAGATATTCACAGAAGAAAACTGTGTAGCATGTGAGGTGGTGTGGAGTGAAGAGAAGACGAAAGGGGGTTCAGGGAACAGCATGGTGGATTGAAGAGGTGAGAGAGGCTGTGGCACAAAAGAAGGAAGCCTATAATGAGTGGATGAGGAACAGGGGCATCAAAGAAGTTGAGAGACGGAAGAGAGAGTTATATGTAGATAGGAGGAGAGAGGTGAAAAGATTACTAAGAGAGAGTAAGACAGTGGATGAGGAATTTGGAAGGAATTTGAGTGTAAAGTGAAGGGAATGTAAGAAAATGTTCTGGAAAGAGGTAAAGAGAGTTAGACAGGGTGCCAAAGAAGTTAGCTGGGGTGTGAAAGATAAAAATGGTATATTACTAGTGGAGAAGAGAGAAAAAGTGAACAGATGGAGAGAACACTTTAATGGATTGTTGAACAGAGAATGAAAATAATGTACTTATAAGTAGCTGGGGAATGGCTGGGAGAAGGAGAGATGTGGGAAGAGAGGAAGAAATCAGTAGGATGGAAGTGGTGGAAGCAATGAAGAAAGTTAAAATGGGGAAAGCCCCAGGAATTGAAGGAGTGTGTGGTGAAATGCTGAAGCATGGGTGAGAGATAGTAATAGAATGGATGTGGAAGGTGTTCAGATTGGCCTGGGAGGAAGGTAGAGTCCCGGAGGACTGGAAGTCAGCTATAATTATTCCCCTGTACAAAGGAAAGGGGGAAAAAGAAGTGTGTGGTAATCACAGGGGCATTTGCCTTCTTAGTGTAATAGGAAAAGTATATGGCAGGATATTTACTGACAGAGTTAGGGAAAAAACAGAGGAATAGTTGGAGAAGAACAGGGAGGTTTTAGGAAGGGAAGAGGTTGTGTAGACCAGATCTTCATTCTTAGATCTTTAGTGGAAAAGTTTTTAGAGAAAGGAAAGAAGTTGTATGCAGGCTTCATGGATTTGGAGAATGTATGACAGGGTAGATAGACAAGGATTGTGGAAAGTATTAAGAATATATGGAGTAGATGGGAAGTTGTTGAATGCTGTGAAGAGTACGTATGAGGGTGCTAAGGCTGCAGAGTGTGTGGATAGTGAACTAAGTGAATTTTTCTACTTGAAAGTTGGATTGAAACAGGGATGTGTCATGTCTCCATGGTTGTTCAATCTGTATATGGATGGGGTTATAAAAGAGATACAAAGTAGGGCAGTTGATGTTGGAGCGGCCCTAGTGAGAGAGGGCAGTGTATGGAAACTCCCTGTACTGTTGTTTGCAGATGATGCTGTGTTGTTGAGTGAAGACGAAGGGAAGCTGCAAAGCTTTGTAGATGAGTTTGGGAGAGTGTGTAAGAAACAATCTAAAGGTGAATGTAGGGAGTAAAGTGATGGTCTTCGAGAGAAGAGAAGTCACTGAATGTACAGTCAGATTTGATGGGAAGGATATGGAGAATATGAGTGCATTTATGTACAATTGTAGTGTGATGAGTAAGGATGGAAGTTTGGAGGGTGAAGTGGGAGAAGTGCTTGAAAGGGTGCAGCAGGCAAGAAAGGTTGCTGGTTCCTTGAAAGCAGTGATAAGACACAGGGAAGTGAGCATGGAAGTGAAAAAGCTGCTACATGACAGTATTGTGATACCAACTCTAACATATGGAAGTGAAGCTTGGACCCTGTTGGAGGGACAGAAGTCAAGAGTGAGAGCAGTGGAAATAAGTTATTTGAAAGGAGCATGTGGAGTCACACGGAGAGACAGACTGACAAATGAGGAAGTGAAGGATCATTGTTGTGTGGATGTGGATGTGATAGGAAGCATTAGGAGAAACACATTAAGGTGGTTTGGGCATGTGGAGAGGATGGAGAGTGAGAGACTGACGAGGAGAATATATGTGAGTGAGGTGGAGGGAGGGAGAGGAAGGGGAAGGCCGAGGATGAGATGGAGGGATGGAGTGAAGAGGTATATGAGAGAGGGGGGTGTGAGCTGGAAACAGGGCAGTGAAATGGTGGGAGACAGAGCGATATGGAGGCGATTTGCTTGTGGCCACCCCTTACGGGATTAAGGTGTCTCTGGCAATAGATAGAATTACAAACACAGACTCTTCCAGAGAGCAATAGATGGCAAATGGAATTCAATGTGGACAAATGCCATGTAATAAAATTTAGTAAAAGTGGAAAAAGACCAGACTGGGGTTACAAGCTAGGAAGTGAAACCTTATGCATATCAGAAAAGGAGAAGGACCTACAAGTGATTATCAGTAACAAACTATCCCTGGCTGACCACATAAATGAGAAGGTACAGAACATGCAAATGCTGCTTGCTAATATGAGAATAACATTTACATATATAAGTGAAGACATGCTGAAAAAGATAAAAACACACATAGATATGACTGAAAAAGTACAAAGGGCCGCTACAAGATAAGTACCAAGCTTAAAGGATCTAAGCTATGAAGAAAGACTAGAAAAACTGAACCTACCAACATTATATGAGACAGAAAAGAGGAGAGACATGATTACATTATATAAATGCATCTCAGGGAAAGAGAAAATAGATATCACAGAGTATACCAGTATAACCTATGGGAAGGCATCAGCAAGAAGACACTGCAAAAAACTGCATAAAATGAGAGGTGACAAAGAAGTAAGGAAATTCATTTTCCCAAATAGGGCAACTGATCAGTGGAATGCACTACCGAATGAAATAACGTGTGCCAAAACTATTCATAAATTTAAGGAGAGTATGAGCTTGACTCATTCCTGTAAAGATACAATTAGGTAAGAAGACACACACACACACACACACACACACACACACACACACACACACACACACACACACAGTTGCACATCTCTCTCTCTCTCTCTCTCTCTCTCTCTCTCTCTCTCTCTCTCTCTCTCTCTCTCTCTCTCTCACACACACACACACACACAGCTGCAATCTCTCTCTCTCTCTCTCACAAACACACACACAGCTGCAATTTCTCTCTCTCTCTCTCACACACACACACCGCTCGCTGGCTCAGTGGTGACGTTCTCACTTGCCATCTGGTAGACGAGAGTTCGTGCCTCGCTCAGGTTGCGAAAAGTTTCACTGGCGAAGTGGGTGGTTACTGTCCCCCTTGAGCAAGGGGATGGGTGTGTGTGTGTGTATGAAGGTCACAGCCTTGCCCTTGGATCGGACTATATGAGCTCTCAGCTCCCTTCCGGAAGGGTAAAAGCTGACGATCACGACCATCAAGTGATCCTGACTGACCCGGTGAATTACACACACAGTTGCACATTTCTCTCTCTCTCTCTCTCTCTCTCATACACACACACACACACACACACACACACACACACACACACATAAATTAGACAGAGGATAAGCTAACAGTCCTGACAAGGTTTCCTGTTGGGTATTACAGGAATGTGTAGAAGTGCTATGCAAACCAATACATTTAATATTCAGGGAATCTTTAATTCAAGGTAAACTGCCTGATATCTGGAAGAAAGCATATACTGTTCCCCTCTTTAAGAAAGGAAACAGACATAACCCACTTAACTACCAACCAGTATCACTGACCAGTGTCGTAAGGTATTGGAAAAGCTGATATGGAAAATCTGGGTAAATCAACTGGAAAAAACACAATCTGACAACAGAAAGACAGTTCGGATTTAGAAAAGGGAAAATCATGTGTTACTATCTATTAAACTACTACCGTGTGATAAAGTTGCAGAAACACTGTAAAAAGGAGATGGCTGGGTATACGGCATCTATTTGGATTTCAAGAAGGCATTTGACAGAGTACCACACCAAAGACTTTTATAGAAACTGTACCATCTAGGAGGAATCTAAGCTAATCTGTACGATTGTATGCAAGATATTCTCAAAAAACAGAGAAATAAGAACAGTACTAAGGAGAAACTAATCATCATGGAGAGAAGTGACAAGTGGAGTCACATAGGGCCCACTATCTATCTTTTGCCAGATGCCTTAATCCCGTAAGGGGTGGCCACAAACAAATCGCTGCCCTGCTCCCAGCTCACACCCCCCTCTTTCATATACCTCTCCACTCCATCCCTCCATCTCATTCTTGGCCTTCCCCTCCCTCTCCCCTCCTCCACCTCACTCACATACACTCTCCTCGTCAGTCTCTCACTCTCCATCCTCTCCACATGGCCAAACCACCTTAATGTGTTTCTCCTGATGCTTCCTATCACATCCACATCCACACCACAACACTCCTTCACTTCCTCATTTGTTGGTCTCTCCATGTGACTCCACATGCTCCTCTCAAATAACTCTCTTTCCATTGCTCTCACTCTTGACTTCTGTCCCTCCAACAAGGTCCAAACTTCACTTCCAATCGTTAGAGTTGGTACCACAATACCGTCATGTAGTAGTTCACTGAAAATAGAAGCTAACTAAATATGTTTGCTGATGATGCAAAAATACAAAGGAAAATTAAAAACACAGATTGTTGCAGAGAGCTACAAGAAGAACTAAATAGGCTACATGAATGAAGAAGTAGGTGGCAAATGGAATTCAATAAGGACAAATGTCATGTAATAAAATTTGGTAAAAGTGAAAAAAAAAAGAACATACTGGGAATATAGGTAAGGAAGTTCAACCCTACACACATCAGAAAAGAAGGATTTAGGAGTGATTAACGATAAGACTCTCACCGGCTTACCAGATAAAGTAAGGAACATATACACACTGCTTGCTAATATGAGAGTAGCATTCACATATATAAATGACAAAATGCTGAGAAAGATAATCACGTCATTCATTAGACCAACTCTGGAGTATGCATATGTAGCCTGGAACCCGCATCTCAAAAAACACACAGATAAGATTGAAAAGGTACAGAGGGCTGCTACAGGATGGGCTCCAAGCAGTGTTGCCCAGTGGGGAGCGTACTGTAGGTGCCCAGGGCCAGGCAAGCAGGTCCTGACATGAGACTGACCAGCCTCATTCATCCCTGAGTGACATAAAGTGAGCAATAATCCCCAACCATCCCTTGGATATAAACCTGCAGAGGCTCAATCCGACAAACCACCAGGCGCCGTAATTTTGTTATATGGTTACCACCCAGTGTAGCAAATGGTTTCCTGGTGTACAGGAAACAATTTGGCTTGTCACTCATGTAGTGTCACCCATAGACAGAAGGAAGGGGAAAGAATAAAGGAAAGAGAGACAGAACAGGAGGGATGGAAAGAAGGAAGGAAGAGAGGAAAGGACAGGCACCGACAGCAGCACTACATCGAGTAAGTGGATGGTGAGCGCCCCTACCAACCTCCATAAGGTATGAAGAAAGAGTAGAAAAATTAAATATACCAACATCACAAGAGAGAAGGACAAGAGGAGACATGATTATGTTATACACATGCATCAGAGGAAAAGAGAAAATAGACATAAATGAGTATATAACCTATGGGGAAGCAACATCAAGAGGACACTGCAAAAAACTATATACAGTTAAAAGAGAGGTGATAATGACATACGGAAATTCAGCTTCACAAACAAAGAATTGATCAGTGGAATGCACAACCGAATGAAATAGTGCGTGTTGAAACTATTCAAAAATTCAAAGATATGTATAACAAGTATAGTTTGAAACACGGGACAGTACAAGCTTGACTCAATAGAGAGAGAGAGAGAGAGAGAGAGAGAGAGAGAGAGAGAGAGAGAGACTTCTATAGTTTGTCACCTCGTCATTACGTCTGTCAGTCGGCATAAATTTAGCCTACACACGAAGCGCACACACTCCCCTCAACACAACCACACAACCTCCACTGTCTTAGTTTTTATACAATGTTCTCTTTTATGCTTTCACAGTGTATTTTATTTTTACTGCACATAACACAGCACCTCAGGATACCGGAACAGGATAAAGGCAAAGTAAAGGAAATACTAGACTTGGTTACCATCATGCAAGCTGAACACCAAACAACCTACTGAGCACCAAACACACACACACACACTACAGTATATGTTCTTCACGTGTTCGAATGTCAAAATTGACAATAAATATAGATGTCTAACGACCAAACTGACATCTCTAGCTGTTTACTGTACTTGCAGCCACTCGCTTTAATCTCGTAAGGAGTGGTCACAAGTAAAACCCCTCCGTGTCACCCTGTCCTCCACCATCAGGCTGTCTCCTCTCTCACACCTCCTTCTCTCATATTATCTCTCCAACCCATATCCCTCCATTTCATCCTCGTTCTCCCCTTCTCCCTCCTCGCTCCAGCCCTCTTACATACTGTTAGTATCTGATTTCCATGCGGCCAAACCAGAAGTAGGCCATTTCTAACATTTTCAACCACATCCATATCAACTTTGTAATTCTCCTTCACTTCCTCCTTTTTCCGTCTCTCCACATGCTCTCTAAAATAACTTTTTCCCAATTCTCTTGCTCTTGATTTATATTCCTCCAACAGGGTCCATGCTTCACTTCCATACATTTAAGCAAGGATCAGAAGACAGTCATGCTGTAACTTATTTACTTCCATGCACACTGCCCAATTGCTTATCACTGTTTTCTGTGAACTAGCCACGCTCTTCCCTGTTGTATCCTTCCATGCCCTTCATCATCAAAACTTCCATCCTTACTCACTATACTGCCTAAATACTTGAAGGGACTCACATTATGCACTTCCTGCAAACCCAGCCTTATTAGGTAATCTGTGACTTCAGTTCTCCCAAAGATTATAATTTTACTCTTAGGTACATTCACTCTCAGATTTAGCTTCTAACACTGCCAAATTTATTCGCCAAGCATTGCAATCTCCAATCATCTTCACTTATCAAAACAATATCAGCAAACAACAGTACAATTTCCAATTTGACTAAAGCATGGGTACTGACTGAAACGTATTAACTGTATAAAAAAAAAAAAAA
>JAGKTI010009273.1:0-31384 GCA_018397915.1 Birgus latro | reverse complement strand
GCGGGAAATTCAAACTGACGCGGTCCCAAAAAATCGAAAATTAATCGATTTTTTTTTCGGATTTTTTTCCATTTTGGGGGTTGGGCAGCCCAGAATGTCCGGTTAGTGAGTATGTCCGGTTATTGGACGTCCGGATATTAGAGGGATTACTATAACTAAACTTTGGCGCCCAGTGGTTTAGTGGGTAATTACGGCGCTCCAAGCGGATTGAGCCGGTGAAGGTTTATATTCAAGGGATGGCTGGAGTTCATTGCTCATGTAATGCCACTCAAGGATGAGTGAGACTGGTCACTCTCATCTTAAATGACAGGACTAACTTGGCCTCCTACGCTTCTCATGGGGCAACGGTGGATTGGATGATGGATAGATGGCAAAACATAACTGTTAGTGCATATTGCTGTTAGTGTGTGTGCGCGTGCACACAGACCTGCTACGTCATGAGTGGTGATGTCACCGGAAGGGTCCTGCGGTGTGCAGCCGGGGGTCCGGGCAGTTCGCGGTGTGAGGCCAGTGAGTGTAGTTTGCCTTTTAATACTGGAAGCAGAGCACAGTTCGAAAATAATGGCGTCTTGTTCAACTAAGTGGCCTCCAAAACTTGAAAATGATTCTGCTTATGAGAGTTGGAAGAAGGACATCGACATTTGGTGCGAACTGACGGACTTACTGAAAAAGAAGCAAGCCTTAGCTATTCACCTGTCATTGTCTGGAAGAGCGAGGGTGGCGTCTTTGGAAATTGATGCGGCTGATTTGAAACAAGAGAATGGTGTTCAGACCTTGCTGAAAAACCTAGACAGTTTATTTCTCGTGGACAAAGGACGTCGGCAGTTTGCAGCTTTTCATGAATTGTACAACTTCAGAAGAGCCGGTAATATGAACATTCGTAAGTTCGTGGCAGAATTTGAGCATGTTTATTTCAAATTTACGAAGCAGGACATGACACTACCAAATTCTGTGATGGCTTTTATGCTCTTAGATGTATGCAAACTTTCAGACAGTCAGCAACAACTAGTGATGTCCGCGATAACTGAGGTGACATATGAAACACGAAATCTGCCTTGAATCATATTTTTGTTGGTGAAATTGGCGGGCAGAACGATGCATCGGTGTCTGCCAGGGAGGTGAAGAGCAAACCAGTATTTTGGAGTGATGAAGTTGGGGGTGAGAAAACATTTTATGTTAGAGGAACTCGATGAGAACAGAGAATGTTGCGGGGTGGTGCAATACGTTATCGAGGTCGTGGTGGTGGCTGATATTCAACCGTATCTGCTAGAATTCCCCAACACTCATCCACCGGCAGGAGGCAGAACCCACTTGGGACTGACGGAAAGGTATCGAGGTGTTTCGTATGTGATTCTAGATTTCATTGGGCACGTGACTGTCCAGATGTATACGAAAACGACGGCAGTCGAAAAGAAAATTCTGAAACAGTGCATCTGTCGTTATTTATGGGCTATGTGGATGATGCCGCTAGTAAAGGTAAGTTACAGACTCTAGTAGAAGAATCTAAGGGATGTGCTGTTCTAGACACAGGGTGTTCTACAACTGCATGTGGAGTTGAATGGATCAACTGCTATCTAAGTGAGCTCACTGATTACAAACGTGAAGCTATAAGAGAAGACGCGTCATCCTCAACATTTATTTTTGCTGATGGTGTCACAGTTTCTTCCCTCAAACGTGTTACTCTGCCCTGCTACACTGGAAACATGCGTGCTACCATCGTGACTGATGTTGTGAACTGCAATATTCCCTTGCTGTTGAGTAAATGTTCCATGAAAAAAGCAAAAATGTTGATTAACTTTGGAAGTGACCAGGTCACAATTTGTGGAACTATCATTAATTTGAAGTCCTCATCTTCAGGCCATTACCTGCTTCCAATTTCTTTATGACAAGGTTGTGAATTTTGTGAAACAATCACGCTGGCATCTCTTGGGGGTGATGTAGAAAAAACAGCTTTGAAGCTTCACAGGCAATTTGGACACCCAACATTGGCGAAATTAATTAAACTGATCACAGATGAGGAGATTAAAAGTTCAGAAATGGAGCGGGCTATCAAGGCTGTATCTGATGCTTGTACAGTCTGTTGCAGATTCAAGAAAGCCAAGCCCTGACCCGTAGTCAGTTTGCCCATAGGGTCTAAGTTTAACAAAGCCATAGCTTGGGGAAGGCATTATTTCTTAGTCCTTGTTGATTTGGCGACCAGGTATTGTAATGCGATAGTAATCACGGATAAGTGTGAGCCCACCATTATCAAAGGAATATTTTGGAGCTGGATTGTTGTGTTTGGCACACCTGGAAAAATTCTTACAGACAATGGTTGTGAATTAAACAATGCGGAAATGCGAGCATTGGGAGAGGCCTTCAATATCAAGATCATGACAACATCTGCAGAGAGTCCATGGAGCAACGGAGTCTGTGAGCATCAAAATGCAGTCACTGGTGACACTGTTAGGAAGATAATGGCTGATAGCCAATGTGAATTGGATGTGGCCTTGGCATGGACAGTATCGGCAAGAAATGTTCTCACCAACTACGCAGGCTTTTCTCCTAACCAACTTGTTTTTGGTCAAAACCCTGGCCTGCCTAATGTGTACGCAAATGATCCTCCAGCCTTGGCACCTTCATCACCATCGAAAATTGTAAGACAACTTGAACGCTCTTCATTTAGCAAGACAAGAGTTTATAAAGACTGAATCAGATGAACGTTTGGCTAGGGCTCTGCGGCACAACGTCCGTTCGAGTGACTTAAACGACATCTGAAATAGAGATGAAGTCTTCTACAAAAGAAATGACAGTCATGAGTGGCACGGTCCCGGAATTGTAATAGGCAGAGATGGGAAATAAATTCTGGTGAGACACGGTGGTGTCTACGTGCGAGTGCACGTGTGTCGCCTAGCACGTGCGCCAGAGCAAGATACTACAGACGAAGGTGGTGACAGCAGTGATGAGAAGAGCAATGTTGTCCAGGAGAAGCCTAATGATGATTCTTCGCAAGTGTTGAATGACTATCCACCAGATGACGAGTCGGAAGATGGTGTGGTTCCGATTGATGAGCCTCCCACAGTTTCTATTCCAGTTAATCAGCCTCCCAAAGTTTCTCTTGGTCAAAGTATAAAGGGAATACATTCAGAAAGTGGAGAGTTGGTGTCTGGAAGGATTATGAGTCGGGCAGATAAAGCCACCGGAAAATACAAACACTGCTACGCTACAATTTGAAGAGGGACTCTGACGGCAGCATTGATTGGATAGATTTGCAGAAGGATTTTAGCAAATGGGAAGTGGTTGATGATGACACAGAAATGCTTGTTCTTTTCAACTCTGAGGCTGTATTATGCGCTAAGGAAAATGAAATTACGAACTGGCAGAATAATGATGTGTATGAGGAAGTAGATGATGTTGGGCAAGGTGCCATAACGGTTCGATGGGTTGTGACAAAAAAACTGAAAAAATGGAAAGCCTATTGTTAAAGCCCGCTTAGTCGCCAGAGGATCTGGGGAAGACACAGTGGATCTCCGAAAAGACTCGCCTACTTGTTCAAAAGAAGCAGTGCGTTTGGCATTTGGCCTCCACCAACCAGTGGGATTGCCACACTATGGACATGAAAGCTGCCTACTTGCAAGGTAACGATATTGAAAGAGTTGTTCATTTACGTCCTCCGCCTGATTATGCAAATGGTAAGTTATGGAGACTAAGAAAACTGTTTACGGCCTTTGTGATGCTGCTAGGCATTGGTATCTGCGCATAAAAGATCAATTGTTGAGTCTCGGAGCTAAAGTGTCATCGCTGGATTCAGCGCTGTTCTCTTGGAGCAATAGTGGCAAAGTCGAAGGCATCGTATGCATTTATGTCGACGACTTCCTTTGGGCTGGTACACATGAGTTCGGACAGCAAGCGATAAACCGATTGAGTCAAATATTCCTCATCGGCAGTTCAGAATCAAAAGCCTTCAAATACATTGGTCTCAATGTCATCTCCAACATTGATGGCAGCATAACGCTCGACCAATTCCAGTATGCTTCATCTTTGAAACCAGTTACACTGAGTAGACATCGTGCAGCAGAAAAATCAGGAGAGCTGTCCGAGTCTGAGAAAAAGGAGTACCGAGCATTAACTGGGCAACTCAACTGGACTGCCACACACACTCAGCCAGATATTGCCTTTGATGTGTGTGAGTTGAGTGTGACTAGCAACCGAACTGCCGTAGCGGATTTGCTTAGACTCAATAAGGTGATCTCAAGGGTGAAGACTGACAACATGAAGCTATACATTCCAAGAATGGGGGCTGATCGAGGACTGTCATATAGAGTGCTTTTCGAATGCCTCATTTGCCAACCTTGTAGGCAATGGGTCTCAGGAAGGTTTTGTGATCTTCCTACGAGATGCGAGTTAGGCAAGATGTCCTCTATTCTGGCAGACAAGAAAGATCAGGAGGGTCATCAAATCTACCTTATCTGCTGAGGCATTGGCGCTGCTTGAATATGCTGAGACTGCTGTATATCTCACTATCATATTGCATGAGGTTTCTGGATGTGGAAAGATCAAAATAAAGTGTTTCGTTGACAACAAGAGTCTGGTGGACACCCTTTACTCCTGTAGGAGCGTAGAAGACAGGAGATTGCGCATTGATATTGCTGTATTACAAGACATGTTGGAGCGAGGGGAGATTGATGAAGTATCTTGGGTGGATACATCACAACAACTGGCTGATTGTCTCACCAAGAAAGGTGCCTCGACCAAGGGGCTGCGTGCAGAAGTCAGCCGAGACTAGAAAGATTATAATACTTCAAGAGACATCACATATCTGTATGTGGCCACAGACTGGGTCTTGATAGTAATTAAACAAAAGTCTATGTATTGGATGCATAGTGCATATCAGGTGTTGATGGTACTCACACGTAAGTCTATGTATTGGATACATAGTGTGTATCAGATGCCAATAGACCATCCAGCTTCGTCCTTGGAATCTTTTGTCAAATTAAGAAGAGAGGACGAGAGTGTTAGTGCATATTGCTGTTAGTGTGTGTGCACACGCACACAACTGTTACGTCATGAGTGCTGCAGTGTGCAGCCGGGGGCCCGGGCAGTTCGCGGTGTAAGGCCGGTGAGTGTAGTTTGCTTTCTAATAATAACAGTCTTAACTCACCTACTGCATGTCTTGAATGGTCTGACTTTTCTACAATCATTGGCAAATACAGGAAAGTACTAATTTCAAATGCCGTGCACATGATCATGCGATACACCTAAATTAGAGAGAAAGTGTCAGATGAAATAATTTGCCACCCTTTCTGGGCTGCAATGCAAATACAGTAGCAGGTGGTGGGCTAAAAGCCTCTTTATGATAATTCAAGAGGAAGAGGTTTCAAAAATCATATGAAAATGTAAATATTGTAGCACAGGAAATTACTGTATGAATCAGTTATTACTGTTAAGAAAGAAGAAAGCATGGACACTGTTTCAAACCAGGCAATCTTACTCACATATATGTTATGATGAATGAATGATGAATGACAAATAAATATGTACACAGTACAAGTAAAATAAAATAAGGCACAACACATCTATAAAAAATGAACTTACAGTTGTAACCATCTTGAATTATGAATGAAATGAGAAATCAGACAACAGAAAGGCTGGATACATGTGGACACAAATTAAGATACTGGTAGTCACTGTAAATTACATACCAGTCCTATATACATTATCCCACCGCTAAGTTCTTCAGATGTTCCCTCACCAGCACTAGTACATTAGTGCACTGGAAGCCCTTGTGAGAACGTCCATCATGCCATCCACAGTCATGCCACGGTTAGTTTTACAGAGTTCCAAGGCCTCCACCAACTCCTCAGTTGTTTCTTGAGAGACCAGTAGGCCATACAGGGAGAAGAAGCCCTCCATGTTACCCAGGAACACTTTGTCACACACTACCTGAAGGTTAGTGTTGGTGCGCTCCAGTTCACATTTGGAGGTCCTCAGGTGACAGCGGCCCTTGCAGTCAAAGTAAGAGCAATCATCATTGTCAGCACAGTGTGGGGTGCTCTCCATGGTGCGCAACAGTGAGCTCTCTGGCATAACTGCATCCAGGTCTAGGAAGACTAGGTTTCCTTCATGGTCCCAACCAAAGTGATCATGCTTAACATCACAGAGGTGCAGGGGCTCTCTCCACATGCTCTCTAGGTGGCTGATGTAACGCAATATGTCCAGTGCCTTCCAGATGCGGTTCCGCCATGTCAGCTTGAAAGGCCGCATTGCATTCTTTGTCAGTGGCTCAAAGTACTGCATGGCATAGTAGGTTCCACATGTCCCCAGGATGCTGGGGAATATTCTCAATTTCTCAAATATGACTGATGTTAAAAATTCATGATCTTCCAACAAGAGCCAGAAGTTTCTGTGACAGTCCAGAGATTCCTTCTGACCTTGGTAAAGTTTGGAAAGATTGACAAGCTTGTTGATAACATCAGAGCTAATATCATTGCCAATAAAGTTCTTGACATAAATATTCACCATGCTGACAAAGTCTTCTTTACTAGGAAGATACTTCTGATCTGATTTTGACTTCCAATATACCTGCAATTATGAAAATGGGGCAAAGAGTGAGATACAATACAGGCATCACACTGCCAAACTTATGTACATAATGGACAGTTATTTGAATGACCTGAAACTACCAGTCCTCATTTAAAGTCTGAGATGTATGCAGGTAAAATGCTACTGTAAGTGCAAGAACTGTGATTTTCACTTCTGGTTCATAACTGTGGCATTAAAAACATAAAAATCTCTCATTTCTGGCTTGAAAACAACTTTATACTGAATCGCATGTGGCACTGACCCATGGTTGCATCTTCTATTATATTCTAGACAATGCCTGACAACATTACTCAACTAGTAGTGAGACATATTGGCCAAGATGTTCCTAATGTTATTAACCTTTCATGGTCAGGACAACTCTAACTAGTACTGTCTTCAGTTAATGCTAGATGATTTTACCCAGTTGGGAGGAAATGACTCACTGAAGTCAACTGTACCCCCTTAATACAATGACATGTTTTAATGACTTATTCTTGACATCCCTAGACAATTTTACTCAGCTTAGAGGAGAGCTTTGGTAGTGCACAGGCCATTGATGGCTATATCTAACCCCATCAGTTCAAAAAGCCTCTTCTAGGGTCAGCTAAATTGTCTGGTGGCAGTCATCAGACTGAATGCATTAACCCCTTCAAGCTGATTACCTGGTATCTGTTTTTTTCTTCTAATATCTGGATAATTTTATGGGGCTTGGGGAAACTTTTCAAAATAGATGGGTTATTAATTGCCTTAATGAACTCCTTCATTCCTACAGATCTAAGTTAAAGAAAACTATCTGAAGACAACAGGAATACAATGAAAAACACTTCCCTGGAAGCAGTGAGTAAAAAAAAAAAAAAATACACATCAAATCCAGGTGACACTCTTTTTGGTTTATTCCTGCTGCTTCCAGATGATTTTTTTTCAGCATGTCGAGGAAAGCAGGTGGAGATTGTTAGGCGTGAAAGGATTGAACTTGCTGGTGAGTCTCTTGACTGTGTTGAAGAGTTTTGTTATTTGGGAGACATGTTATGTGCTGGAGGTGGGGCTGGAGCTAGCTCGGTTGCTAGGGTGAGAAGTGGTTGGAAGCAGTTCAGGGAGCTATTGCCTCTCCTGACATTGAGAGGACTCTCCCTACGTGATAAGGGGTCTTTGTATGCAGCATGTGTTAGGAGTGTGATGCTGTATGGCAGTGAGACCTGGGCAGTAAAGGATGAGGATATTCGTAGGCTCAAATGTACAGAAATGACAATGATTAGGTGGATGTGCAGTGCTTCCCTGCGTGCAAGGCCTGGGGGGGCTGGGATTACGATCAAAGAGATGAGAGGTAGGATGGGACTGGAGTGTATTGGTGTTGTGATGAGAAGAGGTAGACTGAGATGGTTTGGGCATGTGGTGAGGATGGGGGATGACAATTGGGTGCAGAAGTTGAGAAGTGTTAATACTGGGGGAGGGGTTATGAGGGGTAGACTGAGAAAGACATGGGACGAGGTCATTAAGTGTGACCTCAGGGTTAAGGGACTGAACAGGGAGGCTGCCATAGATCGAGAAGCATGGAGAGCCGCCATTAGGTGACAAAGGCTGATGCATGCAAGCATGCTGGAGCCTTCAAAAACTAAACAAAACGAAAACAAAACTTTGGAAAGGTCTCTCATACTCTTAGGAGATTTGGGCTATACTATACAGCATTAAGACTGCATCTTTTCCTTCTAGTTTAAAAAGTCTATCCTAAGCTGAATTTAATTGTCAGAAGATAACACTAATAAATGGAAAATGATGTCCCTGGGCTCAAATGATTATATGAGGACTAATTATATTCTGACCCACCTCTTCCTCCTCCCCAGACACCTCCTCTCCAGGAATCTTATGGTCCTCTAGCCTGATGGCAGATTTGATGACCTTCTTGTTGCCACTGTCAAGGGTGAACACAGCTGGTTTGTTGAGGTGAAAGGTGTGACAGGAGATCCTCGATGCCACATCATCAACACACAACTCCCAACAAAGTTCATGGCTGCTGCCCGAACTTATCTCTGCACACTGCAAGTACATTATAATCATCACTTTGAATCCAATCATGCCTTCTTTAGCTTATTTCTGCTACCTCCAGACAATTACATTCAGTTACAGAAAGCATCCCTGTAGTGCAGGAATTAAGAAAGATTGTACCTAACTATTATATACAAAAAGTCTCATATAAAATAGCCTGGTAGCAGCAACAATAAAACTAAGAGGACATCGCATTACAACAAGGGAAGGAAAACCATGAAAATTAAAATGACAGTATACAAAAAAGCAAGTTACACTAAACCATAATAAAGCAGCTTCCTCTCCATCAGAACACTAAATAAAATGACAATGTGGCTATTGTTAACACTGCAGGTAGTATTAACTCTTTAAGTCCAGTGACATGTTTTACTGATTTATTCTTGCTGCTTACAGATAACTGCAGTCAGCTTCTGGGAGACCTCTTGTCATAATGGAGTAAGTAAATACTATATCTATCTTCTCCAGTTCAAAAAGATCCCCCCAAACTAAATCAGTTGTCTGGAAACTGCAAGAATAAAATAATATCCTTTGCATCATCGTACTGAAAGAGTTAGACAAGTTACAGTGCCTTCATAATATTAAACATTAGCTCCTTCCACTTAACATCATTTATATTTTATTCCTGCTATCACCAGCTAACATTATTCAGTTTAGGGGAGATGTTTTGAACTCAATGGGTTCAATACAGCCTTTGTACTTTCAGTATGAGAGGTTACCCCATAGTTTTAAAAAACAATGAGTTTCAGCTTGATAAAAATGAGAACTATGTCAGTGCACTCATGATTAAAAAAAAAAGTTTACATTACCTCATCAAGTAAGTACAGTAAAACCTCGATATAACGGACTTCAGTAGACCGGAATTCGCTTTTATCAGACTCGAGGAACTACCGGACTAAACTCCTATATATCGGAAAAAGTCCGATATAGCCAGAAAGCAGTCCAGACTGCCTGACCACTTCAGCTATGTTCACCACAATAAGACAAGTAAAAGACATGTTTTTCAGTGCACAGTACAGTATTATTATACCATTTGATTAATGTAGTGAAGGTATAACACAGTACAACACTGCAATGGTGGTGAAAACCACTGATGCAATCTGGACTAATGTCTGATATATAGGAAAAAGTCCGGATTAGCAGGGGTAAGTCCAGATGTCACTTTTATCGGAAAATCGCATATTTCGGACTGGCCTGAGCCCCAATTAGTCCGTTATAGTGAGGTCTTACTGTACTGTATTGTCTATAAGTCAGAGATATTTTATAAGGAATCGCTTATTTTCCCATGCAACTAGTACTGTCAACTGAAGGAAAGTGGCAAATCAGATTTAATGACAGAAATGAAACATTAAAAATGAAATTTTTTCTGTAGCCCACTGTGGACTTACCCCCTTCAGTCAAAGTATATATTTTATAATACAGTATTCTTGTTATCTCCACATAATTTAATTTTGCACAGCAGACTCTATTCTAATCAGAGGGCTTGATAAAGTCCTCATCAACCTCTTTACTACTTGGAGACTCTCCTTAAGTTAAGTAAGAGTGTCTAGTAGCAGCAAGAATAAAATACATATGAAATCCTCTGGCTGAAATGGTCCATAGTAAACATGAACATTAAAAGAGGCAACTTATTAAAACAACTTACTGTACCATTCTGGTCTGGCAGCACACATACCAAGGGTGTGATGTGGTTATTGATGATGTCGGAGGTGGTGCAGATGAGACTGGAGGCAAGCAGCATATCCCTCACGGCCACCACTGCTACCACCATTGTGATGCTTACCACAACACCAGTCCAAAACATACATTTCCTTCGCTTACGTTTGTTCATAATGATATCTTCAATAAACCTCGCAATACAGCAAGGAAGAAAAAATGTTATTTTCATCTCCCTGTTCTAAACAGGCCCTCTTTAAATTATATTTGCCTTTAAGCTTAAATGGCAGCACATAAGAAGAGGAGACACATTGTTTGTAAGTTTCACTTGCTCAATACTTTATTCTAGTTTACAATAGTACAAGCTTATATGTCAACACTAGCCTGGTCAATTTCAGTTAGTCTGCTTTCTTGAACTAATTTGAAGTTCTCAAAAGCACTTAACTGAGACAAACAAGAACACTGATCTAGCAGTGAATATCACATTGTACTGAAATTTAGTAAACAATCTTAGTCTTCATCTGCAAGTTTTGGTGTTACAACAGCTTAACTCCAACATCCCTGAAAAAAAAAAAAAAAATCAACATCATCTTTCACTAACTGGTTACAGGTCTTTTAGCAAGATTAGCATGCAGCATAATTAACACACGAAGATAGTCAGACTTGGTGATCTAGTGAACAGAACACCCAATATAACCTAGTGACATATGAGTTAGATCCCTAAGAAATATGTATGACCACCAAGGGAAACAGGCTTGTCATCCACCTGTAAACAAAGAGTACCTGAATACAGTTGCATACCCTGAACCTCCACACCCTGAAAGGGGTAATATGGGAATGGCTCCTTCTTGTGGGGTTGAAGAACGTTGCCAAAATGATGGTCCAATGCCCTTCCAATGCAAATTAATAAGGACCTCGAGTTTGATGCAGGAGAGCTGCCTAAATTTACATAAATGACATCAGACGTGTACTGTACGATGTATTGCTACAACTGAGGGTCCACATCACCTCCCCTCAAGAGGATATGAAAAGACAGGTTGAAAACTCCCAGAGATGCCAAGCAATCACACAAAATTGTGTAGACGAAGTGGAGTTTCGAGCACTGCAACATGACATCATGAAAAGTTCTATGGACTCTTCAACCAGGAGACACCATTGGCAACAAGGGTGCGCCATCATGCCCGAACAGTACAGGTGACTTGTGAGGCCCATGTGGCCCAATCATAACCTGGTGATGGCAACATCAACATCCTGATGAGGGTGATGAGTCCCAAGATGTGCAGAGGAGCCAGTGCAAAAATGCCTCAGGTGAGCAGCAGAGAGGTCTGTCACAAGATTTGCATCCCAGAACGAGATACAGGCACTGCATCTAAGACTATGGAATAAAGCCTAATCAGGAGCAATTGAGACTAAATGTGCCAGAGGTCAGTGCCTCCCTTATTGCTGCACCAGCAACTTCAGTGCTATGGGTGCCTATATGTGAGGCTAAAGTGTTAGAGGAAGAGGCAAAGAGAAAGAGGTACACCAATATGGCATGGACTAGCCTGACATGAGAAACTGGACAATCTGAGGAGAGAAGGATAAGTGAGGACTGTGAGGAAATACATAAAACCACCTGCTGGGGGTGGAGGAAGGTCCATACAAACTCTAAGGTCTGGAGGATGTCTAGGAGTTCCCCAGTCAGGGTATCATGCTGCCCAGGGAATGGTCCTCAAGGTAGACTGGTGAGGCAAAGGATGATGGAGGGAGTGGTATCCATCTGTGTAAATTCTACAGAGGTCCCCATAAAAAGAGGAGTTCATGATACGAAAGAGCCGCCGTGCCAAGACTGCAGTAGCTGACATCAGGAACAGCACAGGAAGAGGTAAGTAGAGACAATTCCATCCAACTGAGGACAGGGGATGAGAGGGGTCAGTGAAGTGGGCTGGGGAAAGTCAAGAGACAGGGTGTGGTAAGCCTGGATGCTGTGGATAATTCAAGCGCCGCCTTCCGAAGGCGTCTTATCGCCACAAACACCGATCATCTGGGAATGGTTGGGAAAGAAGCTGCCAATGGTTGGGGAAGCTGGCAGTGGTTGGGGAAGATGCTAGAAAAGGTTGGGGAAAAGGCTGGGAAATAGTAACTGCAATAGTGTGAAGTATTTCAATGTTAAATGGAAGCACCATACATCAGTTATGTTGACAAACTGATCAGCTGACGGCGAGAAGGAGGAGTGACGCCATCACCCATGAGTGCGCTTCTTTTCTTCACCGCTCAGCCCGCCTGTGGTGAGACGTTGTTTTTTATGGATGCTGAAATAAAGGTCCATCTAGATGGCGACACTCCCACCAGTGCCTGAAGTGTCTTATGATCTTCCTTCAAAGGTCACTGAGATAGAAATTTAATGAACATTTTCTCAGATCAGTGTTTGTGGCGATAAAACGCCTTCGGAAGGCAGCGCCAGAATTAAGGGCAACTGCACTAATGGCCAGTCCGGGGACTGGCAAAGGACCAACAGGAGGCAGTAAAGTGAGGAAACTGGGTGGCTGGAAGGATGGGTAGAAATGCGACGGAGCAGCCAACAGTCCAATTCCATGCGACAGATGAGGAGAGGCATCACCCAAGACTTCGCAAGATGGGAAACAACAGGGGTGGACCTGAAGGCACCAAGGGCAATGCATAGTGCTGTGTTCTGGACAACATCCAACTTCCTGAGGTGAGTCTGGGCAGCTGATCCATAAAGGGAGGAACTATAAGAGAACTTGCTCCGGATAAACACCAGATATAAGTGAAGGTGAGTAGTTCGATCAGGAAACCCAGTGAATTCCTGCAATACATTTCATGATGTCTAGACACCTAAGGCATGATGAATGAGGACAGTCTATGGGAGGGGCTCTGGTGAGGCAAGGGACATCCAGACAGAGGACAAGAAATATGTGTAAGGTTTGCAGTGTTAGGGACTCTCCAGCGAGCCAAACCATCAGCATGAAGGGGAGTTTTAATCGGGTGCAGCACACATGAGCTCTCTTGCGCGTGCATTAACTGTACAGTCCCAGCTTCCAGTCCAGGTGACAAAAGCAACCACAGACAGAGGAAGGCAGTCTTGGGCCTCCTATAATGAGGCAGCACTGCAAAGGATGGAAACATCATCTGAATAGACCAGGACAGACACTCCAGGAGGATGAGGGAGGTCAGACATGAAGATATTAACCCCTTAACAGCGGGTAATCACTTTTGTGATGGTCAGGTGCAATGGATCATACTGCGGGGCGTCACTTCTGTGCCTCTGTGTTTTTTTAAATTTGCCCAGGCTTTCAGGTGGTGACTTGTATCATCTATCAGCACTGCCAATGTCCGACAATAGTCAGAGCTGCTAATGTCATCAGTACTCCCATCCACTGTTGACAATTTAGCCATTTTCCCCCATTCTAGACTCCCCTCCCCACCTCCCCTCCATTACCCTCTCTTGTCGTCTGCTCAGCCGCTCAGCGCTAAGTAAATCTTCCCCGGATTTTTCCACCATTTTCATCTGTTGAAATGAGCCCTATGCCCTATTCTTATACAAAATAATATACTGTATATATATAAAAAAAAATATGGTAACTGATAGTGCCATACACCTGGAATTGGCTAATTATCACTTGGCAACATCCAACCTGCACTCGTTCGCTAATTTCCCCTGCTTTTTTTTCCCCCGTGAAAGATGCCATATGAGCTACTCTCGTAATATAAATGTAAATAAGAAAGGAAGAGAGAAGCCTGAGTGATATTTATATTCACCTGGAACCACCTAATTTATTATGTACTGTCTAGATTTCCTACGACTTATTTCTTAGCATATACATTAGCAGCTGACATTTTCAACTCTTGGCTACCGAGATACATATTGTACAGTCAGTTCGCTCTCGTCCTTCACGGTGAAATCACGCCCCTCCATTTCTGCCACTTTTGTGCCCATTATAAAAGGCCCTGTGACCTCTACCCCTACTAAACATCGTATGGGAAGCGGTAAAGGACTGTAGATATATATAAGTGTAATAAAGTACTAGAAATAATAAAGTGTGAGTGTGTATATGAGTAAGAAATGACAGAATACCAGAGGCGAATTAGCGCAAGTGGGAGGCTCGTACGCGCTCGTATTTTACATTGCTTTCACAGTGTTTTTTTTTTTTTAGTATGGATTCCAAACTACTTGGAAATCATTGAATAGTGTTTCCAGTGTTAATATCTGGCAGTGGTATTCATATTACGGGAAGTCGGGAAGTGTAAAGTGGAGACTTAGTTACCCAATTTCAGAAGTCTCCACAAGTCCTACGGTAGTCGATGAGTGCTAAAAAAACATCCCAGGAGAAAGCTGAAGGTATGTGCCATATGCATATGTAATTATAATAATCTAGGACCAATTCCTGATTTTTGGCAAATATTTTTAAAAAGTCAGTCGGAGCGCGAATATCCCCGCGGGATGGGCCCGGCGCGCCTCCGACAACCCCGTGGTTTAAGGGTTAAAAAGAAGGGATCTGAGAACAGATCACTGTGGCAGTCCCTGCCAGACTGGGGTAGGGAAGAGTAAGTAATCCCCAGGGAAACAGAGGACTGCCCCTCCAGAAAGCTATGGACTCAGGCAAGGGCAGACCCTATGACACTGAGTCAACACACCTTGTAGATGATTCTGCAGTGGGAGGCAGAGTCAAAGGCCCTGGGAGATCCACAAAGACAACCAGAAGTATCTGTTGGTGACAGTATGCCTCGTAAACCTGATGTAAAACTAGAGAAGAACATCTGACGTTCACCTTCCATGACAGAATCCTAAATGAACCTCAGATAGGCAGCAGTAACACTCAAGCCACCAAGAAAGCCAGTGGCACTTCATCCTCTCAAGTCACTTTCCAACACTGGAGAGCAATATGATCAGCCTGTTTTGAAGCTGGAGAAGAAGGAACCCCTCCCTGGCTTGGGGAAGGGGAGGCGAGAGGCCTTGCAGCAGGAAGAGAAGACCCCCCAAGGTCCAGTTGTCATTAAAGATGTCAAGGAGAGAGAACTGATAGAAGAGGGGGAGATGGACCACAAACTCACTGGTAACTTTCTTAGGTAATAAGGCTCACAAAGCAAAGCAAAGCTCCACCTGGGAAAAGAAGGCCAAGCCTGCAGGGACTGGGGATGAGATGCCAGCCTGAATGACACCAAACAACTGCTAAAGACCTGGAATAGGAGCAAAATAGGAGCAAGGGACCCAAAGATGGCAGCCCTGTCCTGGAAGCCAACCAGGAGGGTTCTTCACCAAGGGATACAAAAGGGTAGTAGAGCAACCCTTTACTCCCCGAAGAACCAGGCATTCCAGGAAGACTGTCTGGCTAGATGAACCTGGTGCAGTCCTCAAACCACCAAGGAACTGCAGAGGTATCCTGAGGATATGATAGACATGCTGAAGGTCAACTCACCCACCACGACCACAGAAGAGGTAAAGGCTGCCACGCATTAATCCAGGGGCTCTCCAGGCATAGCCTGGGCTACACTGAGGACCACTTCAAAAGAGAATCAGGAACCCCATGTGAGGATCCAGAATTGACGAGGTGGGCCACAACAGCGTGGAGAAAGGCCAAGGATATTCAGGACCACTAGAAGGTAATCAGACCCTAAATACAACCCAGTCCAAATGGCCAAGCCACCAAAGACGAAGTCCCCCACACAAAGAACAAGTGTGGAAGGCAGGCCCATGTGCAGGTCAGTGTGGGTCTGTCAGTCCAATGAGGTCAGAAGGGAAAAGTGATCACTCTCCATGAGAAACTGAAAGATGGAGGTCCCCAACCTGATGTCAGAACCCCACACCACAGGAAAGAATCCCAGTGGG
The DNA here is from genome assembly GCA_018397915.1 of Birgus latro. Classification (NCBI taxonomy): domain Eukaryota; kingdom Metazoa; phylum Arthropoda; class Malacostraca; order Decapoda; family Coenobitidae; genus Birgus; species Birgus latro. The sequence goes on along the minus strand of JAGKTI010009273.1, from coordinate 15,300 downwards.
GATGTCTGACATTAGATTCACCTAGGAGAAGGCAAGGTAAAGGAAGCTGATCCTGATTTGCACAAAGTTCAAGACCAATGTCTTAGCAAAGATGTTAGCAAGCTGCCAAAACGATCCAACCTGTCACAAGGGAAATGCAGACAGCAAGAACTTCCAATATCCCCCAAGGGAGCCAGGTCAGACACAGAACTAAGCAAAGCACATCCTCTCAGACTGCAACAGTTATACCAACTCAAACATCCTGGCGATCACCCCAGTAGAGTGTGAAACCTTGGTGTGACAAACAAAAATGTGAGGATTGCCAAATCTCACAGAGACCAATGATGTCTGGAGTGAGGTCCACTACTGTCTGTTTGAAATTAGAAGTTCTCCAAGGAAGGGCTCTGGCATTCTAGAGCAGGAATCTGCTGGCAGGTGGAGGAGCCATTACTGGGAAGGGAAGAGGGAGAGAGTGGCCAGGTCGCAGAGGGAGAGAGATGGAGCTGCTCCTGGATCGAGGGGAAATAATCGCAGAACTAGCAGCGAAAAGGAGATAGCCTATTGTGATTATGTGGTTGAATGCGTGAGTGGTGGTCCCGTCGGATATTAGTTTAAAAAAACGCAAGTTTCGGCCCTAAAAATACAAGACAGAGTGAAAAAGAAAGTTTCCATATGGTTGCATCATGGCGGAGAGAGACGGAAGATTGTTTACAACTGGCGAGGGGGAATTTGTGGGCTTCACCGAGCCAAATGTAGGCAAAGGAAGTGATAAGCTGCAAGAAACGAGAGTAGCAGGAGTGGAGAAAATGGCGGAGAGGAATGTCCAGGAGTTAAAAAAGGTATGGGAAGTAATTAAGCAGCTGCAGGAACGGACCATAGAGCAAGAGAGAGAGATCAAAGTCCTACAGAATAGTCTGGAAAAAGTTAACACACGTAGTGAGGAACAAGAAAAAGAAGTTACAGAATTAAAGGCGAATAACGAATCCGCATCAAATGAAATAAAACAGCTGAAGAGGGAGAATAAGAGGTTGGAAGAAGAAAGGGACAGAATAAAAAGTAAACTAGATGAATACGAATCAAAATCGAGGAGGCAAGATGAGCATATTCAGGAAATTAAGGAGCAACATAAGGGATGGAAGAAAATACAGGAGGAAGGAAATGTAAATTTGAAGGAAATCATAGAACAACAAAGTAAGGAAAAAGTGGAGAAGGAAGTGGTTAGAGTACTAAGAAGTAGAGAATCTTTGGTCAGGGATGTAGCAGACAAGAAAAAATGTGTGATAATCTCAGGAATAAAAGAAAAACGAATGACAGTAAGATCTGAAAGAGAGAGAGAGGAACTGAGCAAGGCTAAAGAAATAGTAGCAGTGGTTATGGAAGGAAACAATGAAGCCCAAGAAGAGATTGAAGAAGTGTTTAGGTTAGGAAAGTACGAGGATGGTGGGGCAAGGCCCTTGAAAGTAAAGTTTAAGTCCCAAGTAATAGTGAATGAAATCATAAGTAGAACGTGGAAATTGTCAGAGAAAGAGGGGTTTAAAAATGTTTGGATTAGGAGAGATGCAAATGAAGAGGAAAGAGCTAAATTAAAGGAGTTAGTAAAGGAAGCAAAGATAAAAAACGAACAACGAACGGAGAAAGAGAAGACAGAGTTTTATTGGAGAGTTATGGACCAGAAATTGAGAAAGTGGTACCGACGGAAGGAAGGAGAGACGAGAGAATAAAAAACGATGAAAAAAGTTTGAAAGTGGCGTACACAAACACTGATGGACTAATATCGGCAAGGTTAGAAATCAATGATTTTTTGAGGGCACACGAGCCTGATGTTATGTGCTTTGTAGAGACTAAATTGAAAGAAGATATTGATATTCATATGGGAGGTGGGAAATACAAATTATGGAGAAGAGACAGAAGAGAAAAAACGGGAGGAGGAGTGATGATAGCAGTGAAGGACAACATAAACGTAGATACTGTGGAAATTGCAGAGGGCAGGGCCGAAGCCATAAATTTGAAACTAGAAACTGGGGAGAATGGTAAGAGAGATATGGCAGTGGTATATGTTCCCCCTAAGACGAGAGCATGGAATGACGATGAATACCAGGAGATGTTGTCAGACATGGTTAGTTATCTACAGAAAGTGATCGAGAAAAGCAACAATATAATCCTAATGGGTGACTTTAATTGTAAAGAGGTGAACTGGGAGGAATGGGACTCAGGAGGCAGCGAAGATTCGTGGGGCACTAAATTGTTAAATATAGCAATGAATAATGTAATGACACAGTGGGTTAAAGAAGAGACACGATTCAGAGGTGATGACACACCAGCAAGATTAGATTTGCTACTATCCAAAGAACCTGATGTAATTGAATCATTAAATTATCTGTGTCCTATAGGAAAAAGTGATCACGTGGTCATTGAGTTCCAGATGATAATAGGGAACGTGGTGCCAAGAGATGAGCTTTATAGGCAAGGAAGATACAACTTTGGGAAAACAAACTTTGCAGAATTAAGAAAATTTTTTGAAAATGCGGACTGGAGAAAATTCAGAGAAACAAGAGAGATACAGAGGAAGTGGGATATCTTTTTAGACCTCTACAATCTGGGTGTGGAAAAATATGTGCCAAGAGTAAGTGGGAAAGAAAACAGGAAAAAGGTGTGGTTTAATAGAAGGTGTATAATAGCGAAAAAAGAGAGGGACATGGCATGGAACAAATGGAAAAAGAGAAGTAATATCAGGAAAAAGGAAGAATATAAAAGAACTAGAAATGAATATACAAGAATACGTAGAGAGGAAGAAAGGAACTTTGAAAAAGGTATAATTGACAAATGTAAGGATGAACCCAAATTGTTTTATAGATTTGTTAATGGCAAATTGAAGCAAAGGGAAGGAATCACCAAACTGAAAGTAGAAGGTGAGGTCTACAAGGATGCAGTAATGCAAGCTGAAGTAATGAACAAATGTTTCCAGTCGGTTTTCACTAAGGAAAGGGAGTTTGTGGAAGGAGAGGGAATGATAAGAAATGTAGTGATAAAAGATATAAAAGTGGAAGTGCAGGAAGTGTATAAATTACTGGAAGCTCAAGATGTAAGGAAGGCCCCAGGACCGGATGGAATCTCTAATTGGGTACTGAAGGAATGCAGAGAACAACTGGCGGATAAGATTCACAATTTAATTGTGTGCTCCTTGGAAGAGGGGAAAGTGCCTCGGGAATGGAAGAGGGCAAATGTGGTGCCAATCTATAAGGGAGGAAACAAGGAAGAACCCCTGAATTATAGACCAGTGTCCCTAACCAGTATGGTTGCGAAATTGTGTGAGAGAATCCTGAAAGATAGATGGATAAAATATCTGGAAGAGATGAATATTTTGACTGAAAGTCAGTTTGGATTCAGAAGTGGAATGTCATGTGTTTCCAACTTGTTGAGCTTCTACTCAAGGGCGATTGACGTGCTACAGGAGAGAGACGGTTGGGTGGATTGTGTGTACTTAGATCTGGAGAAGGCCTTCGACAAAGTACCCCACAAGAGACTATTATGGAAATTAGAGCATATAGGAGGACTTAAGGGAAGCCTCCTGGAATGGATAAGAGACTTTCTGAGTGACAGACAAATGAGGACAGTAATAAAGGACAGGACATCTGGATGGAGGGAAGTAACAAGTGGTGTCCCACAGGGCTCGGTGTTGGCACCAGTAATGTTCTTGATTTATGTAAATGATATGGTAGATGGAGTGAACAGCTACGCAAGCCTGTTTGCTGATGATGCAAAGATCTTGAGAAAGGTAGAGGTTGAAGAGGACTGTAAAATGCTACAGGAGGATCTGGATAGGATATATGATTGGAGCCGGATGTGGGAAATGAAATTCAACGCAAAAAAATGTAAAATATTGGAAATGGGTAAAAGTACCAAGAGGCCATCATTGAATTATTTGATGGGTAATGAACCAATTAGAAAAGCGAGAGAAGAGAAAGATTTGGGAGTGCTGGTCCAGGATAGTTTGTCACCTGAAAAGCACATAAATAAGATAGTGAGAGAGACATATAAACTCTTGACCAATATAAGAGTGGCATTTCATTACATGGATGAGGAGATGATGAAAAAATTGATAGTGGCCATGATCCGGCCCAGGTTAGAATATGCAGCAGTAGTGTGGTCCCCACACAAAAAGAAAGATATAACCAAGATTGAGAGAATACAAAGAACAGCAACCAAGATGGTCCCTAGTCTGGCAGATTTGCCATACAGGGAGAGGCTGGAAAGGCTGGATTTGCCCTCCTTAGAGGAAAGGAGAAAGAGGGGTGACATGATTGCAGTGTTCAGGACTATGATAGGAGTAGATAAAATTGACAGAGAAAATCTGTTTGTGTGGGATGAGAGAGCAACAAGAGGACACGGAATGAAACTAAAGAAGCCAAGCTGCTCAAAGGACATCAAGAAATTTAGTTTTCCGTATAGATGTATAGACCTGTGGAATAGCCTGGACAAAGAGATCGTCCGGTCTAAAAACTTAAATGAGTTTAAGGCAAAATTTGACTTATTGAGAAACAGAGACGGGACCCCACGAGCGTAGCTCATTTCCTGTATATCACAATTAGGTAAATACAATTAGGTAAATACACTGATGCTCACAAGAGACTGTCCATTTCAATACATGGACAGGAGGTTCACAAGGACTCTGAGAAATGGAAAACTGAGGGGTTGACAGTTGGAAGGGGGGAAGGGGGGGCTTGGGAAGCTGCCATTGATACAGGATGATGCAAAGGACCTGAAGGATCACCAGGGACAGAGGCCATCACAGGAAAGCTGAGGGAGATGATATGTGGCTCAGATGGAGAAGGGGCAGGAGTACTATCCACAGATGAAACAGAATTAGAGCCCGCACAAACTCCTGAAAGTTGACAGTGCTCACCGGATCAGTAAATAGAGTGGGGTCACTACCCGCTCAGAGTTGGTGTACCTCCCTTTTAAAAAATTCCTATCGGGATTATTATTCAAGCATAACGCATTATATCAGTGTTATATTCATCTTAGATATTTTACTGATGCTCTGAATGAGATTTATGCTGAAAAGTTCTCCACAGAGTTTATTGTGTGTGTTTGCATTCAGCACATTTTTACCAAGAGTTATGAATCTCAGTTGTTGGAAAAATTTATCATACAGCTTCCAAATTTCAAAATCTTTCATTTGGCAAATCCCAACATGATTCTATCCATTATACAATTAATATTAGTAAGAACTATACGGCCGAAATCATATGGGGCAGAGATCAGTGACCCAAATTTTTAAAGGCATGGTATTCCTCTTGCTTTGAGAATATGTCTCAGTTCTGCTACAGTCTATTTTTCCACATATATTTTAGCTGCGCAGTGGACCGTGGCACTATATTTTCCAGATTCATACGATCTTTGATTGTTTAACCCGCTCAGTCCCCCCGACATATGATGCACGTCACCACTTTTTTCACGCTCAGACCCACCAACGTGCATCGTACGTCAGTCAATTGCAAGGCCCATTGTTTGCACATTTTTCAAGATTCACGGGTGATTTTTGGTAGGCAAATGTGGGAGACCCTCCTCTACCCGCTGTCAAGCGGGGATACTGCCTGGCCCCACCTGACCCCCCCCTCCCTCCACACTCGGCAATTCACCTGTTAGTGATAATCTGGCCAGTAAAGGCATGTTGCGCCACGGTGTCTCCAATGACGAAATTCAAGGTGAAAGTGATTCCTAAGGTGGTGGACAAAGAAATAAAGAAGCTAGAGGAAGAAACAAACAGAAGTGATGAGGTGAGGTGGTAATGTCGTATAGGAAGGTGCCATATGTTGGTGTTTTGGTGAGTGAACAACGCTTATATCCCTATATTATTGTGTGAAAACCAATATAGTCTTTTACTAGACATAAATTCGTACCAAATAAATAAATAAATACGTAATTTAAAGTGGTTTGAATTAGTTAACCCTCCCACAGTTTGTCTTCTTTGAAGCCAGGTACCCTGAGAGAGAACAAAAAGATAATGCTGTCACCTGTAGCAACATTTATAAGCTCAAGAGGGTGATTTCTCTATGAATTTTCGATGTTTCTCACCAAAAGCGGAGGTTTGAGTATAAAAAAAGACAAGTTGAAAATCGGTCGGGTTCTGAGGGTGGTTTGGGTAAAAAAGCGGTCGGGACTGGGCGGGTTAAGTACTATATTTCCTTCATTTGTTATATAAGATACAATTTCGTTATACCCATTTACCAATTTTCCTTATAGATGTACACCCAACACCTAAAAACATGACAGTGATCAATACTCAGGTAGCATGTAGACTGTCCCTAAACTGAGATACTGTAGGTGCAAATGACAACCTTCCATTTCTGTTATATTTTGATAAAGAAGCCATTTTTTCTCCAGAATTATATGTAGATAAATCAATAAATATCCTATTTTCAGTAAAGTAACACAAAAATTGTATATCCATCTATCATCCAATCCTGTCGCCCCATAGAGGAGCGTAGGAACCCAGGGCTAGGCAGGTTGGTCCCGATATTTAAGATGAGAGTGACCAGCCTCACCCATCCCTGAGTGGCATTATGTGAGATATAAACCCCAACCATCCCTTGGACATAAACCTACACAAGCTCAATCCGACTGGAGTGCCTTAATTACCCACTAAACCACCAGGCACCATAATTTGATTACATAGTTACCACCCAGCGCAGTAAATGGTTTCCTGGTGTAAAGGAAACCATTTGGCTTGTCACTCAGTGTACAGTCACCCATAGGCAGAAGGAAGAGGAAAGAATGAAGGAAAGAAAGACAGAAGAGGGAGTGTAAAGTCACCTGTAGGTCAAGTTGACCCCACTTTTACATTTTACATTAAGTTACCTGGCATCTTTTTCCAGTTTGTGGGGGCTCCAATTGGTTGGGAAAGTTTCACAAAATGTACTGGGCTGGATGGAAGGATCAGAGTAGTTGCGTGCAGCATGGAGGGGAGAGGTCCAAGCTGGATGGGATGACTGTGTTCGACTTAGTAGTGAAGGCAGGGAGCAAAAGCACAACTGACTGGGAGGTTGAGTGAGAGGACACAGCAACCAAGTATTCCACCTTGTTGGGTCCAGCCACAGACTCACCTCCAGAAGCACTGACATAGTCATCCAGTGTTGAAAAACATTTGCTGACCACTGCTGCAGAGTAGGGGAGGAAACTCGAGTAGGAGCTGTAGGTGGTGCCTGGGGAGTAGAGCTGGGAGAAGCATGCCCAGACACTGGGTTGAGGGCACACAGACAGGTGTTGATGTCAGGCAGGGTTGAAGGGTTGGCTCTGGCAGCATCATGGATGGTAAGTGCCTGATGATAAACTGGACAAGAACAGGAAATAAGTGAGTTTATATCACAGCACGAAAGGCAGTAGGGGTTGTTGGAATATACACCACCTGCTGTGTACCTGCAAGGATGGAACCTGCTGACCAAGAGCATCTAAATTTGTTTCTGCAGCAGATCATGTCATGACCAAAACAATGGCACATATAACACCTTAGGATGGAAAACACATAAGTCCTTACTGAGTAGCATGAATGGCCAAAGATAACCTCCTCAAGCAAGGAGCCCCTGAATCTGAGCAGCACCACCCAAACTGCCACTGTGTCCTCACCTCCACGAGGGCACACTGTGAGGCAGGCGACCACCACCTGGGAGGAATAGTTGCCAAGACAATGAAGGTGACAAAAAAGTTCCTCCTCCAAGACACTGAGACAACAAGCCGAATTTTCCCGTAGGAAAATTCAGTACTGGAAAGCGAGTGAACCAACTAGCACCTGACTGGTACGTCCCCCAGGTGGGTGAGGGACTTGGGCGGAACAACCATTCTGGCCACATCACCAGCAAAACATCCTAGTAGCTGACCTCTTTCCCAAAAACCTACATGAACCCTCATTACAGTCAGTACTTACCCAGTGGAGACCAGTTGATGGCATCAGACAACCTACAAGAATTAAAAACACAGTGTATTATCAACTGATCCTGCAATGTAGACTACAGTATAGTCTCTGAGCTTCACTGGTGGCACCACTGTCAGGGGACAAGGGCTGAAGCCACTTCTCAGGGGTACCACCCTCATCAACAGCAGTGGAAATCATCATCCTCCTCTTGCCAGGAGCAGTGTCCACCCTGGTGGCAGGGGCAAGTTCCATCTGGGCATCCTGGGAGCTAAGATGGTCAAGGATGACTCCATGACGGGCCTAACACCCAGCCTAAATACATTAGAAAAACAAAACGGGATTACTGTGGTAGCACAGCACAATGCACCAAAGCAGTGTGCTGTAGTGGCACAAAAATGAAGATGGGCTATGAGCCCAAAACCATGAGGGTGAATATGGCCAAGAAGTACACATCCGACGACAACCGGGTCTAGGCAGCATCTCCATATGGGAATGGTTGTTACTATTACCGTTTGGCCCGGCCTATCTAAACCTAACATCAATTTAGGATCCCAAATTCAGCCTACCTTTTCTAACTCAATCAAATCCTTTTAACACTAACCTTTTCCAGTCAGGCCTACATTAACCTACAAATACTGTACCTCAACTTACACTTCTCTCTCACACATGATGAAACAAATGCAAATACTGTTGCCAACCTACCCATGGCTACTCAACAAATTTAACTTGACTAAAACTTACAGAGAAACATTAACATGGCACGATGTGTCTCTCATAGATTAGCTGCTGGGGGGGGGGGACTATGCAAAACCTAAATCTAACCCAGGAAGGTGAATCACTCACAACTTTCCCACTGTTGTCAGTATCAAGAAATACTGGTACATACATGTATGTGCAGCACATTATGCTTCCAGTGAAGAATGTAAAGTACAGTAGTTACCCCTCATTTATCAGGATGTGCAGTATCCGGACCTGCTCATTATCAGGATACTGGACCATGGCTCTATTAAACCACTATGTAAATTTACTTGCAATTATCCAGATGTAAAAGTCCCCAAGAACTTCGGCCAGCCAGCTGACATGTTCAAACATTCGGTATCATGGCTGCTGGGCTCTAGCCGAGCGTGGAAAGTAGGCAGTAACCCACAACCTGAGCTAAAATGTCCGTCTGCCCCTGTACTGAACAGTCAAAGTTGCGTGCTGGTCCGATTACTTCCTATGGACCTCCGGTACCCGAGTAACACTGACCGTAACCCACAAACGATGTTAAAACGTCTGTACGCATCCCCACCGAATGTCCAATTTTGCGTGGCCACCAGGATTAGCCTTTCCCAACTGCCTACATATGTATAATAGAGACTGCAAGGCACAAGTCGGGTGAAAGTACCTGTCTACCTCTACACCGAATGTCCAAGGTCTCACAGTCACCGGGAGTTATATTTCCCAACAGCCAACACGCGTGCAAAACAGACCACGTCCACTAGGTGAAAGTGCCCATCCGCCTCGTGACAAAAGGGTGAAAATCCTGCCCACAGCCTCACTTCTTCTCACCTCCCATCCCTCCTCCATACCCTCCCATGCTCTCCACTTTGCTAGCTAGGCCTCCCAGCTCCCCCCTCACTCCCTCAGTCCCTTCCCTCCTTCGCACTGAAAGCACTGACATGTGACTTTTTAAAGTTTTTGACAGTTTATTCAAATACTATTGGTCACATCAAAATTCTGCAAAATCCACAAGAAAGCTCATGAAATTCTGCATCTAGACATATGCTAACTCTTGCAAAGTGCAGGCAAAATTTTGCACTAGGATGGTGTGATATTATGGTATATGAAGGTAAGTTTTACTCTTGAACACCATTTATTCTCACTGCAGTTTTATTTTACTCATCAGTTTTCTGTTCTTTTATTAGCTTATCTTATACTATAAACACCAAAAAAGATGATGGTATACAATTTATACCAATTTAACCAATTTCTGGTGGTATATTTGGCAGAGGATTTTTTTTCTTTTTGTGCTCTGGGAGCAGCTATCACTCATCACAAAGATAACTGATTTCCCAGCCGTCTTCATTTTTTTGTGGATTTCTGTTGTTTATGCATTGTTTTCTTGGTGTTTAGCATTAATATGGATATTCCTATGTGTGTTTTGATGTCTCAATATGGCAGAATGACTGGAGCTAAAATCTGGAGGGGTACTGTACATATACAGTAAGTATTTTTATTTTTTTTTATGGTTTTCTTGGTGTTTAGCATTAATTTGGATATTGCTATGTGTGTTTTGATGTCTAAATATGGCAAATTGACCTGAAACAGTGACAAAATTAGGATGGGTACTGTGCTTACAGTAGTGTATAGGTAGGGTGTTTTTTGGTTTTCAATGGTTTTTTTTTTCATGGTTTTCTTGGTGTTAAGTGCCCCACCCCGTAAAAACAACTAACTAAAAATACGAACAGCAAGCCTCGGACCAGGACTGACCAAAAGTTGACAACAAAGGAACGGACAAAGGACGAGATAAAGATTGCGACCTGGAATGTGAGGGGTATGAATGATGAGGTGAAAGAGAGAGAGATTGTACAGGTGCTTGAGAGTGCGAAAGTGGATATATGTGGAATAACCGAAACTAAATGGCGAGGTGAGAGTGTGAGAGAATGGGAATATGGATGGGGTATATGCGCAGGAGTGGGTGAGAATGAGAGGGCGAAAGAGGGAGTGTGTATTGTTGTGAACAACAGGTGGAAGGAGAATGTAAGAGAGTATGGATCAGTTGGGTCAAGGATTGTGTGGGTAAGAGTGAAAGTTGGACTACAAATGTGGGCAATTGTGTGCGTGTATGCGCCAACGCAAGACTGTGTAAGTAGAGTGAGAGAAGAGTTTTGGACAAATGTGGAAGCCTGCTTGGAAAAGTTTGAAAGGAATGAGAGAGTGTTTCTGATTGGAGATATGAATGGAAAAGTAGGGAATGAGAAGGTGGATGGAGTGGTTGGTGAGTGGGGTGTGCCTGCAGAGATGGATGAGAATGGCAGTGCATTAGTGGACATTTGTGCTGGGAGGGGGTTGGTGGTAGTTAATACCCTCTTCAGGCACAAAATGATCCATAGGTATACATGGCGAGTGGTGAGAAGAGAGGACCGAGGAATGAATGAACGGAAGGCAATGATTGACTATGTGTGTGTGGATGAAAGGATGAGAAGATGTATAATGGATGCAAGAGTATATAGAAGTTGGGGGAGTGGACTTTCTGATCACCACTTGGTGGTGGCCAGAATCAGAGTCCAAACAAGATGGAGGAAGAGAAGAAGGGAAAGACAGGAGGAAGTATGTGTTACAAGGAGGGTAGAAAAGTTACAAGAGGATGGAATAAAGGCTGAATATAGAAGGGAAGTGGAGGAGCGATTGGGTAAATACAGATTGGAGCAGATGGGGGACATGGAGGGTGTGTGCAAGGTATTCACAGAAGAAATCTGTGCAGCATGTGAGGTGGTGTGTGGGGTGAAGAGAAGACGAAAGGGGGTTCAGGGAACAGCATGGTGGACTGAAGAGGTGAGAGAGGCTGTGGCACAAAAGAAGAAAGCATATAATGAGTGGATGAGGAACAGGGGCAACGAAGAAGCTGAGAGACGGACGAGAGAGTTATATGTAGTGAGGAGGAGAGAGGTGAAAAGATTAGTAAGAAGAGAGTGGATGAGGAGTTTGGAAGGATTTTGAGTGCAAAGTGGAGGGAATGTAAGAAAATGTTCTGGAAGGAGGTAAAGAGAGCTAGACAGGGTGCCAACGAAGTCAATGGGGGTGTGAAAGATAAAAATGGTAGATTACTAGTGGAGAAGGGAGAAAAAGTAAACAGATGGAGAGAACACTTCAATGAACTGTTGAACATAGAGAATGAAAGTAATGCAAGTATAAGTGGCTGGGGAATGGCAGGGAGAAGGAGGGTTGTGAGAAGAGAGGAAGAAATCACCAGGATGGAAGTGGTGGAAGCAATGAAGAAAGTTAAAATGGGGAAAGCCCCAGGAATTGATGGAGTGTGTGGTGAAATGCTGAAGCATGGGGGAGAGATAGTAATAGAATGGATGTGGAAGGTGTGCAGATTGGCTTGGGAGGAGGGTAGAGTCCCAGAGGATTGGAAGTCAGGTATAATTATTCCTCTGTACAAAGGAAAAGGGGAAAAAGCAGTGTGTGGTAACCATAGGGGCATTTGCCTTCTCAGTGTAATAGGAAAAATATATGGTAGGATACTTATTGACAGAGTTAGGGAAATTACTGAGGAATTAGTTGGAGAAGAACAAGGAGGTTTTAGGAAGGGAAGAGGTTGTGTAGACCAGATATTCATTCTTAGATCCGTAGTGGAAAAGTTTCTAGAGAAGGGCAAGAAGTTGTATGCAGCCTTCATGGATCTGGAGAAAGCATATGACAGGGTGGATAGACAAGGTTTGTGGAAGGTATTAAGAATATATGGAGTGGATGGGAAGTTGTTGAAGGCAGTGAAGAGTATGTATGAGGGTGCTAAGGCTGCAGTGCGTGTGGATGGCAAACTGAGTGAATCTTTCCATTTGAAGGTTGGATTGAAACAAGGATGTGTCATGTCTCCATGGTTGTTCAATCTGTATATGGATGGGGTTATAAAAGAGATACAAGGTCGGGCAGTGGATGTTGGAGTGGCCCTAGTGAGAGAGGGCAGTGTGTGGAAACTCCCTGTACTGTTGTTTGCAAATGATACTGTGTTGTTGAGTGAAGACGAAGGGGAGCTGCAAGGCTTGGTAGATGAGTTTGGGAGAGTGTGTAAGAAACGGAATCTAAAGGTGAATGTGGGGAAGAGTAAAGTGATTGTCTTCGAGAGAAGTGAAGCCAGTGAGTGTACAGTGAGATTGGATGGGAAGGATATGGAGAATGTGAGTGAATTTAAGTACTTGGGCAGTGTGATGAGTAAGGATGGTAGTCTAGAGGGTGAAGTGCTCGAAAGGGTGCAGCAGGGAAGGAAGGTTGCTGGTTCGTTGAAAGCAGTGATAAGAAACAGAGAGGTGAGCATGGAAGTGAAAAAGTTGTTACATGACAGTATTGTGATACCAACTCTGACGTATGGAGGTGAAGCTTGGACCCTGTTGGAAGGACAGAAGTCAAGAGTGAGAGCAGTGGAAATGAGTTATTTGAGAGGAGCATGTGGAGTCACATGGAGAGACAGACTAACAAATGAGGAAGTGAAGAAGCGTTGTGGTGTGGTTGAGGATGTGATGAGAAGCGTTAGGAGAAACACGTTAAGGTGGTTTGGGCATGTGGAGAGGATGGAGAGTGAAAGATTGACGAGGAGAGTGTATGTGAGTGAGGTGGAGGGGGCGAGAGGGAGGGGGAGACCGAGGATGAGATGGAGGGATGGAGTGGAGAGGTATATGAGAGAGGGGAGTGTGAGTTAGGAGCGTGGTAGTGAAATGGCAGGGGACAGAGTGACATGGAGGCGATTTGTTTGTGGCCACCCCGTTCGGGATTGAGGCGTCTGGCAATAGATAGATAGATATTGAAGAATATTTTTGATCTTCCTATGTGTGTTTTGATGCCTAAATATGCCTGAATAACCAGAAAACACAGCCAAAGCAAGCAGAGGTACTGTACAAATAGGTTAGGTATAGGTTGGAGGTTGGGTATAGGTAGGGTCTGGGTACAGTAAGGGGGATATTGTTCATTGTCCAGACATTGCCACTAACTGGACATGCCTTTGACTCTATTACATCAGATAATTGAGGGACTACTGTACAGTAACCATTAGCTGATTTTTTCAATTTGTATATCTAAAATATTGGAACCCACATCAAGTTTTTAAAATTATTTGATGTTTTATCCATTCTTAGCCCCATCAGACATTCTGACTCAAATCATGTCATATCCAATGAAGGTGATCCTGGACATGAACCTCTTCATGAAACTTTTTTTTTTTAAACAGTTTGAAAGGCTTTGTAGATTTTAATGTCTTATAGCTGACAAAACAGAATGATTGGGAACTCCATACATCCTGTCATGTTCCTACAAGACACTATACTAGCCTGCAGCTTAGTAGATTGTTTAAGTGGCAGTGTTTTGTTTTCAGCTATACAAAATATTTTTTTCAGACACTACTGGTCATAAACACATTCTTAACTGCTGGAAAGATAAGAAAACTTCACTTCAAAATACAGCATTGTGTGTGTTTAACTCAAAATATCACTGGCAGAAATTTCCATATATGGAGCTGGAAATACATTCACCATTTTCCATTGTGGAAATATGTGGAGAAAGGCTCGGCAATAACCATTACCTTCTTTGGGCACAAAATGATCCATATGTATACGTGGCAAATGATACAAAGGATGGTTGGTGAGTTAGACAAACGGAAGGCAATGAATGCTTGTGTGTGTGTATCCCTAGTTGTATTTACCTAGTTGTGATATACAGGAAATGAGCTATGTTCATGGGGTCCCATCTCTGTTTCTCAATAAGTCAAATTTTGCTTTGAACTTGTTTAAGTTTTTAGACTGGACGATCTCTTTGTCCAGGCTATTCCACAGGTCCATGCATCTATATGGAAAGCTAAATTTCTTGATATCCTTCAAGCAACTTGGCTTTTTCAGTTTCATTCCATGTCCTCTTGTTATTCTCCCATCCCACACAAACAGATGTTTTCTGTCAATTTTATCTACTCCAATCATGGCCCTGAACACTGCAATCATGTCATCCCACTCTCTCCTTTCTTCTAAGGAAGGCAGATCCAGCTTTTCCAGGCTCTCTCTGTAAGACATATCTGCCAGGTTAGTTACCATCTTAGTTGCTGTTCATTGTATTCTCTCGATCTTGTTTATATCTTTCTTTTTGTGTGGGGACCACACTACTGCAGCATATTCTAACCTGAGGTGGATCATGGCCACTATCAACTTTTTCATCATCTCCTCATCCATGTAATGAAATGCTACACTTATGTTAGCCAAGAGATAGTATGTCTCTCTAACTATCTTGTTAATGTGTTTTTCAGGTGACAAACTATCCTAGACCAACACTCCCAAGTCTTTCTCTTCCCTCGCCTTTGTGACTGGTTCATTACCCATCAAATAATTCAGTGATGGCCTTTTGGTACCTTTGCCCATTTCCAATATTTTACTTTTTTTGCGTTGAATTTCATTTCCCACATCCGGCTCCAATCATGAATCGTATCCAGGTCCTCCTGTAGCATTTTCCAGTCTTCCTCAACTTCTACTCTCTTCAAGATCTTTGCATCATCAGCAAGCAGACTTGCATAACTGTTTATTCCGTCTACCATACTGTTTATGTAAATCAGGAACATTAATGGCGCTAACACCGAGCCCTGTGAGACTCCAATTGTTACTTTCCTCCATCCAGACATCTTGTTCTTTATTACTGTGTGTGTGTGTGTGTGTGTGTGTGTGTGTGTGTGT
>JAGKTI010009272.1:0-31386 GCA_018397915.1 Birgus latro | reverse complement strand
TGTGTGTGTGTGTGTGTGTGTGTGTGTGTGTGTGTGTGTGTGTGTGTACGCCTCGTAGACGTGACACAGCGGTAGTATAACCTGGTAACCTATCGCCTGGATGTTTGAGAGAGACAGAGAGAGAGAGAGAACCCAGTGCATGTCATCACTTCCATCTGCTTGTGCCATCTGCTTGTGCCTGTTGACAGAGGAGGGTGATGTGAAATTTTTAATGAGTTTTTACGTGTTCTTTGTAAAAAATTTAACAAAAGCTGCTCTGTATGTTGCTGTCGGACGCTCTTCATTAGCGAGAATATTTTGCCATGGATTACACGTGACATTTGTACTATCGAGGTGCAAGTGGCAAGAAAGAAGTATTATTGTAGCCTATCCGTGCACACACACACACACACACACACACACACACACACGAGTACACACACACACACACACACACACACACGAGTACACACACACACACACACGAGTACACACACACACACACACGAACTTACACACACAAACATACACCACCTCCCCTCTCCACGCATAATAACAGTAAATTACAATACCAAAGTAAAAATCCAGCTGTTATGAATGAACACTGAAGCAATAACAAATAGTATGGACCCTCACAGTGAAAAAAAAATTAATTCGGCACACGCAGCTGCATATTTATCATGATGAATTTTCCTGCAGCTCCTCTCTCTTTCTCTCTCTCTCTCTCTCTCTCTCTCTCTCTCTCTCTCTCTCTCTCTCTCTGTGTGTGTGTGTGTGTGTGTGTGTGTGTGTGTGTGTGTGTGTGTGTTTGTATTTGTGTGCGCTTGCGTGAGAGTGTGCTTGTGTCTGTGTACCTTATGTGTATGCTTGTGCGCACTGCTAATGTGTGTGTGTTTGCTCACGAGTCAGTCAGTCAGTCAGTCAGAGGTCGAACTGCCTAGAGGCGCTGGGGCGGAACAGGCAGCAGGGTTGAGAGGAGACAGGAGAGCAGAGAGAAGACAGAAGAAAGCAGGAGAAAGCAGGGAGAGGAGGAGCAGAAGAGAGGAGCAGAAGAGAGGAGCAGAAGAGAGGGGCAGTAGAGGTGCAGGAGTGAGAGCAGACAGAGTGAAAGAGAAAAGAGAAGCAAAAACGGGTAAGAGAGAACAAGATACAGAAAAGGGTGGGGGAAGCAATGGAAGCAGGAGAAAGATGAAAAACTGTGGATGCCAGAAAGGTAAGGAAGGCAGAATACCGCATCACTAGGAGAAGGTACAGGAAGATATGTGGGAGAGGAAGAAAACAGTAGGAACAGGAAGGGCTTGGAAAAATAAACCTGTAATATATGTCACTGTTTTCAGCGAGCTCAAAGTAGATTTGAAAGGAAGCCAATGGTCAGAGTGGATAAAATTCTCGTCTTTTTAGCTACATAGGACAAATACTAAAACTAACGAAAGACCATGAAAACGAAATAACAAGAAGTGTTACAAATGGATGGAAGCTTCCCTCAATAAACAGGAAGTGTGGTGGGTTGAGGAACAGCAGATGGCAGGTGCAGTAGGAATGAAGGGAGACAAGAGGGAGTAGCTAAAAAGCAGGAGTAAAAATAGATAAAAAAAAAAAAAGTGGGAACAGGAGCAATAGAGAGGGTATCTGAAGTAAGAAGAACGGGAAAGTAATGACGGTAGATGAATCATGGATAACTGATGCAACAGGGACGAGGCAAAGCAGAAAGAATAACTACAGGAGGAAACGTAAAATCAGAAGTAACAAGGGACGTGGGAATAGGAGGAACTGGGAGAATACCAAGAGTAAGAAGAATTAGTTGTTGACGGCAGAGGATTCAAGAACAACTGATACAGTGGGAGGCAAGTAAAGTATTAGAAACTGGGAAAGAAGGATTGGGAAGGAAAGGGGGGGCATGATAATAGGAGAAACCGGTAGAATACTGAGAGTAGAATGAATGGTGACGCACAGATGTAGAGATTTACAGATAGGTGATGCAACAGGTACGACGCAATGCAGAAAGGAGGAGTAGAAGTAGAAGCAACGAGACGAAGGAGAAAGGGAAACCAACGAGAAGAAAAGAAGGATAGATGCGGCTTAGGCAGAAAAACAAGGCCGATGAATGAAAAGCAGAAGCATGCGGCAAAAACAGAAGAAGGTACATGGGTAGCAGTGAGTGACAGTGATTGTGAGATAGAGAGGCCTGATATAAGGTTGTGGAAGATAAGTGAGGGACGAGCCCGAGTATTCGCAGTCACTTCCCATTCGGCAGCGGTGGCCGAGTGGTTAGTTGCTGGCCAGGTAGCACCAGGGTTTGAGTACTGGTGCAGTCAGATGGCAGCTTTCTGTTCGGTGTCCATCCATCTTTTGTGGATTGACACGTAAAATGAGAATCTAAGGTTAAAGTTAGAGCAAGTAAGCTGTTCACGCGGATGATGCAGTGGTCTTGTTACCAAGGCCAGTGGGTAAATACTTCACCACAGACTGAAACGTATGTTATGGAGATAAGCACCGTGGCTATGCACCTCATGGCGTCTGCCTCCACTGTTACCTTTACGTTTACTTCAAGAGTGAGTCAGGTTTCATATTTACAAAGGTTCTTAAGCCTAAGTTATATAAGATTACTTGTCTTTGCCTTCAGTTTCTTGGTCAGCATACATGTGATCCTAAATCTAGGTACCTAAAACTATCCGATATTTGAAGAAAAAAAAAAAAGACTTGCTGAACAGCTTAAAGTTAAAAAGACGACTTCCGATAATATCAAACTGCTATGAGTTTTTTTTTTCTGGGAAATGATTAAGAAGCCTGATGAATACAGGCCCCTGTGCCCCATCACACGCCTGCTAAGGATTTTTACCACTTATGCACTACGATTCTCACACTGACTTGACCCTTCGGCAATGTTTTTGGCGCAAGAATGTACCGTTGTGTCTGATTCAGGAAGCTGATGGGGTCTGGCATTTGTAGGATGGCAATTCTTTTCACCCAACACAACAAAAGTCACTGTGATGGCGTCTTTAAGTTTTAATAGCTGCCTTCACACGATTATATTCAGTTCCATGAGGACACCACTTGAAGTGAAAGAGTAAATGCAGGCTATATCTAACACCTTCATTTAGAATCCTCTCTCTTTAGCAGCATTAAATCGTCTGGGAGCAGGAAATAAATAAACAAGATGTCATCGTAGTGAAGGGATATTTACTTGAGTCAGAGAACGTCTTATATATTTCTCTTCCTACCTCCATGTGATTTTATTCAGCTGAGGAGAAACTTATCCAACTGGAAGCGCTGTAGATAAAACCTGACTCAGTTCTTTCCTCGCTGGAGATGAGGATAATCGGTGAATAAGACTGTGTGATTACTAAAAAGTCGTCATGGTGTTCAAGGAGTTAAAGCAGCCAGCATATGCAAGCCTTCTAGCCCTCTACCATCATCAGCAATTGAGCAAAATGACGCCTCAGCATGACAAAAACTTACCTCTGACCTACACCAGTATATAAAGTAAATGAAAGACAACCGACTGTACAAGGGTTATTAAGACAGATAATTTTTGCTAAGCCCCAGTTTTCCCCTCAAAGACGACCAGCAGTCACTGTTACATACTGGTCCTCACTTTTACTGTAAACTGAACAGGGACATGGGGTAAACAAACTGTATCTATCAATCTGACCGACCCGGAAATCAGTACCTGTACTTACTACAATCTGCATGATAAAGAACAGATTGTAAAAAGTATGATGAGTTAACTAAAACGTTGTTAGCGCTGGGGGCTCTAGATTATTCATTAGTGAAAGATATTTAGTCAGTGACAGATTTTTAACTTCACATATTTTGCTTTGCCCAGTTCGAATTATAATGGAGTAATAACTGCTCGAAAAGCCCCGTTCTCCTATTGTGTTTGATGTAAAGTCGGGAACAAAAGTTCACGCAATGTTTTTAGCTTTTCTGCTTGTCACATTTATTCATCGCTGATATTTCTAAAATGAAGGAGGCCTGGTACAGTTCTCTGCCCAAAGCTTATTCTCACTGATATGATACGTCAGAAAGATAAGTGACTTACATGCATCAAGTGCGAAAGAGTTGCAATGAACACTAAGCAAACATTTGGCCCTAAATGTACTTACATGTCTGGATGTTTTTTTAACTGTCTGGATGAGAAATATTACCTCGCCCGGGACGGAGTCCGGCGAGGTATTGTTTTTGGTAGAGATTGTTTGTTTGTGTGCAACATTAGGGAAAAACGGCTGAATGAAATTACATGATACCCTCAGGATATGTGGGTACTAGTCCCAAAAGAAACTGACTTAATTGTGGAAGTAATGTCTTCAAGTCTGAAAGGTGAAACGCAAGGACATGGAGTTTCAAGGGGCGAGTACTTGAATGTGAGTTAGTTGCAGCATTACCGTACACTTTAATCAGAAGTTTCACAGGGCAAGTTGAAACTGACTTTAGTTGTTTACTTACACTAGATGGCGGCACCGAATCAGTATTTAACAGCATTAAAATAACTGCTGTCTGGCGAGGTCTGTTGTGCTCCGCACCACTTGTACTGATATATATCAATACAAGGAAAATATATTTTCCTTGCTTCCGAGCTACCTCAAAAAAATAAGCGAAGTGGTGAGAATAACTGATGAGGCATGTGAAGAACAGACGACGTTTGCCATTCTGGGAGTGCAGGACCTTCCCTTGAATATTTTCACACAGCTAAATATATAATTGGTTGGGGTTAATATCTCGTAAAGGGAAAAAAAAATCCTGACAGGGAATATGCTGTCATTTAATTTTCAGTATTTGTAATTCTTGCTCCTTAAATTAGGAAGCCTCCTCGCTCCCAATGATGTTCCAATGATGGTTTAGGACAGTCTGACAGAAAAGAATTCAGGAGTCTTCAAGCTTGCAACTATGGGGACAACTACAGCGTACCGGGACTGCTCTAAGTCCAATATACACCACTCACAGGGCAGGTAAAACGACTGTATAGATGAGGAAAAGGAGGGACGCACATGGAGACAGGAGGTAAGGTAAAGAGGGGAGAAAAGTGGAAAGTAAAGTCCTAAAGCGTACAGGTTTGAAGTGGATAGAGAGAGAGAGAGAGAGAGAGAGAGAGAGAGAGAGAGAGAGAGAGAGAGAGAGACTTTACCATATATCTATGCACAACACTCTCTCTGCACAATATTTTATCATCGTAACACGTACCCACACCCACAAACAACCCGGCTCATCCATAACACTTTAATAGCAATAATCGTGTAGTGTTGGTGCCATCAGGGTGCATTAGCGGCGGCTGTTTTTATGGGCAGGGGGATGGGTGGCTGGAATTCGTATAAGATAGGAGGAAGAAAATGAGCAATGCTTACGAGTAATGCCTATCGACTATGCGAGAGAAAGACACAATCAAATCTTCCCATGTCACAATCTTCCTCTCAAACTGGGAAACAAACTGATGTACAAGAGTCTGACCAGCCCGGAAATCGAACTCAGGCTTTCTCAGTTGCAGGGTGAATGTGCTAACCATTACACCACCCACTTCCCAGACAGGAGGTGGAGGTGTAGCCTAACAACCTCGGGAGTAAATCGGGCTGCGTTTGTCATGAGTCTAAATTGGCAGTGATCTGCTTGAAGGAAAGTGTGCGAGGAGAATGTATGTATGAAGGAGTCCACAGCCAATTTGAGCTAGTCCCTCTTTAACTCGGTCTTGATAATACGCTTGGTTTTACTGCTATGCAAGAGTAATTGTTAGTGGTCTATTTTTCCGTGTCCAAATAAAGGGGTTTCCTCCATGTGCGGCTGTTACCAGCCAGAGAGGTGAGATAATACATTTATTTTTATCGGTGTACGAGTGTTTGTTAACTACTTTTTATTTCTTTACTTTTTTTAACATAACACTCAGGGACCGGACCCACCCCTCAGGGGATCATAGTTACCGAGAGCGAACAGGGACGTGTTAAGTGGCAGGTGTTTTTACGTGCATATAAAGAAGTTTCGCCTTGTGTATGTGCTAGTTAGCAGCTTGAGAGAAGGTGAATTAGTTTCTTTGTTTTCTTTGGTGAACTGTATACTATACTGCTTTTACGCTAACTTGGCCTAAAATTATCATATTTCCATCCTTAAATCTGAACTGTAGCAACAGATTAACACTTGAATATGGTGGTAGTCATGAAGAAGTGCTATGGAAAGGATGTTGAGCCACAGCATTGTCTCATTCTGCCACTGAGCTGCGTGAAATGAGCAGCAAAACCACGAAAATCTAGGCCAAGTTAGCGGAAATGTATTTTTCAATTTCCAAATGAAGGGTTTTCCCAGTGTGCGTTTTAGTTAGCGGTCTGATAGAAGGTGGGAAAGTATTTTTGTTTTTATTAGTTTCGAAGGGAAATTAAAGCCTGCAGCACATCTCCTCAAATCTTCAAGTTCATAGTGGTTTACCTGACCAAGAAGACCCCTCGACAGCACATAAGCAACCGCCCCTGTTGGGTGGTCCCATAGGCTCCCCACACCGCTGACGTGTCTGCGTCTTAGGGCGTGTGCTGTGCAGTGCACCATAATGTGTGCGCTATTGTGTGGGCCTATTCTACTAGTAAGGAACGTGTTGTCTGTGATTTCACGCACGTTAAATCTAAGTTAATAAATTGGGTGGCCGATGATGCCCTGATTTAAGCATAACAAGGTGAACTCCATCAGCTCTATTTAAGGATACCTCTGTTAGGTGGACGTCAGGAAGGGTGGGGGAGGGGGCTTGCAGTATAATGTTCTGATCGAGGTGTTGTACTGCTCTGCGCATGAAGTGGGTATGTTAGTGTTTCTTCGGTATCCGGACAATTGCCCCCCAGACAGTTGCCCCCTGGACATCTGCCCCCGGACAACTGCCCCCGGACAACTGCCCCCGGACAACTACCCCCTGGATAATTGCCCCCTGGATAATTGCCCCCATAGGATTATTTCCCCCCGGACAACTGCCCCCCTGATAACTGCCCTCGTAGGATAATTGCCCCCAGCGAATAACTGCCCCCCAAACTGGCAGCACAACAAACATACATCAAAGCCACCCATACAAAACATGTTTAGTAAGCTGGCCTTATGAAGAGCAAGCTGTGTTCGTCGACCCACGGTGTCATTCTCACTCTTCCGAAAACATAAACCAGCCTGATCAGTTGAAGTGTTGGCTGGTTATGACAGCTTCCATTCTGACAGTCTTTCGGAGTTGTGGGGTGAATCCGGTTGTATCAGTCTGTGGTCGCCAACCAGACCAATACTGTTGCATTACTGCTGGCTATGGTTGTGATCTGCATATCTAGCCACGGTGTAGGTTCATCCAACCACGGAGTTCATTCCAAGTGAGCTTGGCAAGCCAAGCTCATTTACGAAGGCCACATATACGTGAAGCAGAAGACCTTAGCTAATGACGTGGTGTCCTATGAGTGTGAAAGACGTCGGCACAACAACTGTAAGGCCAAGCTCAAGGTGCGTGATGGAGAAATTGTTGGCAGCTTCAGCACACATACACATGCTGTCAAGGTGGGTCGTCCAGAAATGCTAGCTGTTCTGCGAGACATCAAAAATCAAGCAATCAGCTCACACGGGACTTCGCAGCAGATCATCAGCCAAGCCTGATGGAGGACTTGCCTCGCACCAATAACGCCGTTGAAGGGTGGCACAACCACATACAATCAAGCATATCGGCGTGCCACTCAAACATATGGAAGTTTCTCCAGACACTGAGAAAAGAGCAAGCCCTCAACGAAGTGGTCATCAACCAGATGTTGGCAGGTCATCCGCCACCACCAAAAAAGAAGCGATATAAGGACTTGACGCAGAGGATTTTCAACTTCGACATGACCTATGTGATATGACATGTGACGACCTATGTGACATGACATGTGACATGACATGTGACATGACCTATGTGACATGACATGTGACGACATGTGACATGACCTATGTTTCAACGACCCGATTATATTGTAAGAAAAATACATTTATAAAAAAAATACATTTATAATAATATCTGTCTCTTGCCTGTCATGGATGCGGGGTCAATTATCCGCGGGGGGCAATTTTTTTTTTTTTATGTGTCCGACTCTGGGCATAGGCTTTACAGCCTGCTATCAAGGCCTAGCCGTCCTCCTACATACCATACACCTCTACATGTCACCACTTCGGCGCTAACACCCACCGTCCATATTGAATACATGCTAGGGCTGTCTCATACAGGACTGGTGTATTGGTATTAGCGGGGTTATTTTTATGACATGTCGGCGGGTCTTCTGGTAGATCAGTAAAGCCTGATTTAATGAAATTCAATTCCTTAAACTGTTCCCTGCCCCAGCGAGGATTCGAACCTGGTCCCACGGGACTGCAAGCCAACTCTCTACCGATCGAGCTACCGCCAATTATCCTACGAGAGCAGTTATCCGGGGGGAAATAATCCTATGGGGGCAGTTATCCAGGGGGCAGTTGTCCGCAGGCAGATGTCCAGGGGGCAACTGTCCGGGGGGCAATTGTCATAGAACCGTTTCTTCAGTGGTAACACAGGAATATCTGGATGTGGTATTTTGTTGAAGAGGTTTGGTAAGGTTTGTGTGGTGATGGATTTATTTGCCTAGCTGTACTAAATTGTACAGTCATAATGACAGAGGTGTTGCATATTATCACAAACTTCCGCTCAAAACTGCATGGCTCATATCGAGTTACTCTCTAACAGGGAAGACAGTTAAGTGGGCTATGGCAAGAATATAGGTGCAATCGTTGGCGATACTTAGAACGATATTCCGTATGATTTGCATATTACAGTGGATGTTGTGTAAGGTGGGAGCCCATGCCGGGGAACCATAGCACATCACTGAGCTAATTTATACTATTTGTAGAGTAGGGAATGTGATTCTTTTCGATGTCCAAAATCTGTCCCTGCAAGTACCATAAATGCACTGAGTACGGGGATGCATCACCACCTTGTCATATATGTGGTCCTTGAAGGTGTGTCCGGTGTCATACGCCACTCCAAGGATTTTAGTGACGGGGGTATGTGGCACAGGTACATCGTTAACTGTGATGTTAGGTTGTACGTTGCGCGTGATTGTCTCCGGTGATGAGTGTGGTGGTGAATTTGGCAGGAACAGTCATTAGCTTGTTATCTGAGATCTGTGCCTGAAGTGCGCTGAGGTAATCTTACTGCAGTAAGTATGTGGTGTCTTCGATGTGATTTGTACTTGCCATGGTAATACCGTATATATATGAATCAATGTTTGTGGGCGGTTGCGGCATGGGAATATCATGTATGTTCAGCTTGAAGAGTATGGCTGAGAGAATGGAGCCTTGGGGAACCCCGTTAGGCAATTTTCGTGTTCGCAATGACTTGCTCTAGAATGTGACGTGTGCTTGTCTGTCTGAGAGAAATTGGAAAGCCAGCGTTTGGTGTTTTTCCATGCTTGTGTTGTAGATTTTAGTGATTACTTTGCGCTGAGAGATGACAGCAAAGGTTTTACTAACGTCAATTGTTGTAAGAAGTGTATGTTGTGAGAGTCTCGAGATGATGCCACCAGAAGCATGTTGTTGGACTTTGGTTAGTAACGGTGTTAGCAGAGAGTATTGATCTAAAGCCATGTTGTGAGGGAGTAAGGGGAGTACAGTATAAGGTATGGCTTTTTTTGAGAATCAGGCATTCGGTTAATTTGGATGGCGTGCTGAGTAATGTTATGGTCTATATGACGAAGGGAGAACTGGTGCTTATATGAGTTGAGCATAATGATGATGTATATCTCTGTGTTTCCAAATGCTGACAATGCTACAGTGTGAGGAAGAGTAGTTGCTAATGTTCCTGAGGATCTAGATACCGTGCAGTCCTAATGTTTCTGATGTAGGCTGCTAATGCCATCCGTCCCTGTGTTTGCAAAGTTATTTATTTTCATTATTATGCTGAGTGTCTGTTTTGGAGTCAAAGGAGTTATACTGTGATCGAGTGGAAAGGACTGTCTATCCAGGGAAGATTGTTTTTCGGTCTCAGAGTGTCTTGGTTTTTGTACGCCTTGCGTTGTTTTGTGAGGCGAGTAATCTCTGGCGTAAAATTTGGGTTGTGGTATCTTCTATTGCCTCGTGGAATGTGATGCTTGTCTGGTGGTATGATGTTAAATTTCTTAATGTGTCTGTCAGTGTTAGTGATGGGTGCGGTGCACTGTGTGCTGAAGTGTTGTTCCGTTCTTCGGTGAATTTTGTCCTATATGCTTCCTTGCAGTTTGTATAAGCTCTGGTTTAGAGTGCATTCCTCTGGTGCTAACGATGGGGAAGATATCTGAAGAGTACAGTATTTGAATACCGTTCCCCAGGTGGTGATAAGTGAAAGTGTGGGCGAACAGAATGCGATGCGTAAGGACAAAGGGGAGCAGTATGCTTGATATGGGATGTAAGTGTATTGTGATGTCACTGAAAACTTACATGTTGTAGAGCTGTGATGCATTTCCCGGCATTGTCAGTTGTTTTGGTTATGTTCATATCAGTCACTGTTCTTAGCACTGATGTCCTCGGCAATGACAGTTAGGTGTCTGTATTGGGGGAATAGCTGAGGTTTGTACTGCACGAGTAGGGCATGGAAAGTGTCAAGGGAATGTAAATAATATGTTGATTTCTTGTTTGTGATCATATTTGACACTGTACGACTATATCCAGTGTGGTATATGACAGAGGAAGGTGTGAGATGGGGGGAGGGCACCCAAATGGCAGGGGACAGGGCGATATGGAGGTGATTTGTATGTGGCCACCCCTCACGGGATTAAGGCGTCTGGCTAGAGATAGACAGATAGTTTCATTCTAGAAAAGTGATTGTGTTGTCTGTGTTGTCTCTGTCGACGCTGAGGCCATCTCCGTGGCAATCTGCTCTGTATGTGCAGATGTGTGAGCAGTTTTTAGTGTTTGGAGTCTTGGGCATGCATGTGAATTTTCTTCCATTTAGGGGTGCAATGTATATTTTGTGGCTGATAAAAAAGTCTTTAAATTCTCCATTTAGGGGGGTTAGTCAATCAGTATTTAAATGTAATATCCTTAAGCCGTGTGTTGGAGATGGTGTATGCACACTGAGGGTCTCTCTCGTAGGTAAGGTGTTTGTGTGCAGAGGCTGAGTTTTGGTGGTGGTAGTTGTGAAATGGGGGAATCATGTTTGGCGTGATAGAAACGTATGCGGGTGTGTTGCAACTATCACGGACTCATGTGCTGTGGTGGTGTTTGGTATTTGCAAGTGTAGTGCATGTCGTGTGGATCCATTTTTTCTAAGAACTGCACTGAAATGTCCACGAGGTCGTCTTCTGTCTGTGCTATGCAGAGAGCAAAATGGGCAAATGTAGGCTACGAGTACCGTGTTTGGGGCCCAGGATTGCTCTCGTTATCTCCGGCAAATGTGAGGAGGAGGAAAGTGACTGCGGGAGTCACTTCCTTCTATTAAAAAAAAGAAAAGAAAAAGAACAGAAAGGTATAGGAAGCACTCCCCCCTCCACGACCCTCCACGAAGAAGGCGTCGCGCCAGGTTGACCAAGGTCCTACTACAAGGACACAGGGCAGGTAAGTGTTTTTGGTCCCCCAAGCAGAAGTCACTGGCGCTGTTGTTGTCACTCCTCGCCCAAGGCACACACCGCCGCCACGGATAGGCTCTGCCTTCAGCGCAACTCATGGTGCTTATCTGCTTTCATGAAACGTGTAGTTGATAGTCATACTCTATCTACCAACCTAATAATTGATAGTGCAAACCAGAGTTGCCGTTTTGCCTTGATGCGCGCGCGCGCGTGTTATGGGCTTACAGATGAGGGGTTGCTATGTTTTACCTTATTTGCATTCCAGAGTTACTGTTAATGGTGATGTATTTTTTTTCCGTGTGCGATAAAAGAGCTACCCAAAGTATATGAATATTCCAGGAAGCTGTCTGAAAAGATGGGACGTGTATCTGTTTTTATTAAAGTATGAGGATTGCTGTATACGCTGCTGTTAGCGGAGGTATGTTTTTCATGTGAAAATAAAGCAGTTCCTCTCCCTCCCCACCCCCCGGGCCACTATGCCAATTATCGGTCTCGAATGAAGGTAGGATAGTCTTGCTCTTTACTCTTGTATTTACTAGTGTATGGTAGATACATGTATTTAATGGTGATGTATTTTTCCGTGTGCAGTTAATGAGTCTTTCGCATCAAGTGTATATCAATATTTATTAGTGACCGAGAGTTACTGTTGATGAAGAGCTATTTTGTGTGTGTGTACAAATAAGTGTCCTCCAGCCTGTACTCTAGTTGCTGGCTTGCGGGAGAGTGGGAGAGTACAGTGTGCCTGTTTTTATTAGTGTATACCATAGTTGTTGTTCCCAAGGGTCTATTTTTCCGTGTATAAATAAAGATGCTTCCCCTGGCATGAGTTGGTCTGTAGTATTATTTTTATTTCTACTAGAGTATTATAGACAGCAATAGTATTTGGATTTTTTTTTCTCTCTTTATTAATGCTCCTTAATTTCCACTGTGCGGTCAGCCATAACAATTTACTGAACCTACTTACTGAGGGACGAACACAGAGACTGGGGAAGTGGCAGCTGGTTTTCGCTGTACAAGTAAACGATGTTCCTTCCAGTAGGTGCCACTTACTCGTATAGGCCGGATGGAAAATGAGACAGTACATCTGATATAATTAGACCAAAAAATAGGTGGTGTTAATGGAGATTTTTTTTCCTTTTTTTTTCTGTACAAATAAAGTAGTTTCCTCCCTTGCGTATGTTTGTTAGCAGCCTGAGAGAAGGGAGAGATTAGGCCTTATTTTATATTTTATTATTATTTTTTTTTTTTAACACAGGAGTTTTCAGTTTTTAAAGATTTTGTTTGTATCCAAATAAAGGATTTTTCCCCCGCGAATGTGCCAGTTATCGGCCGGAAAGTAGGCGGAAGAGCACGTCTGTATTTATGAACGAATCGACGTTGCTATTATTGGTTATATTTCCCATGTGCAAATAAAGTAAGGAATAGTACTTTTGTTTTATCAGTGCATACCAAAATTACGGTCAACGGAGGTCTGTTTCTCTGTGTGCAAAAAAGGACTATCTGTGTCAGTCAGCGGGCCGAGAAAAGATGGGCTGCACCTCCCAAAGTGACCTCGATGGCATGGCAGGCTCAGGTTCCGATACACTTCATGTAATACAGGTTTACGATGCCTAGCAAAATATTACGAATGTTGAAGGTGAAGTACGAAAATCAGTCTGCCATATATCACTCGAAATTGACGGCACACTATATAATTTGACGGAAGACGATAGTCACTGATATATTCTGTTCACCCACTGATCCGGGCCACAAATTCAGTAGAACTATATTTCTAATGCCAGTGTAACCAAATATAAGTTACTTAGGATGATCCATGCATCGGGAATATGATTTTGATTATATGCTAGACGTCTTAACAATGATGCTTGATTATTATGCTGATGAAATATGACTGAAGATGGGAGGGAGGGAGCACAGTGACTGCTGCCCTTTAAATGTACCCAGTAACCTCCATCAATCACACAAACGGTATTCCGCCAACAAATCATGCTTCATGGATGACAAAATTTATTACTGAGATCAAATATAACCCAATTTCAGAGGTCACGTGTATTGCATGAGAAGGTACAGTACGTGTATAATGCAACTATGGCAAATGTAATTGTGAAGAAAATGTTATTTCCTCGTCTCTGACTTTTGACGCATGATGGATGGGGTTAAATGAGAGGTCATAATAAAAGTGTGGAAACTTGAGTGGAGATAGTGAAGGATGGTGAAAGATGGAGTATTGCATTTATGATGTATGTACTGTCGGGAGGGAGGGGGGGGAAGGTGTTATAGAGGGACGCCTTTATGTGGTGGCACTGATATTAGTGGGCGGTGTAACTGTCCATTTATTCAAACGTTCCGTAAATCCCTCCCTATCCCCCTGAAGGGAAGATGGTGGGCTGCAGAATATGGCCAACTTCAGCCTGCAGTTCACTGAGTTCATATGTAGAAGAGTCTGGGGTTGCAACTACTACTACGACTACTACTACTACTACTACTACTACTACTACAGTCTGGAAAAAAAGTTTGCTTAACAGTTGACCTGCTACTAACTTCACTCTAATAGTAAGTATTCCTAATCAGAGAAAGGTTTGGTGTGCTGGTTGGGCCACACATGATTCTCTTTGATATGATGCTTCAGGGGGGAAAGTGACGGACTTGCCCGAAGTGCGAAGTGGAAGGAGTGAAACAGCAGACGAACTATTTTCTTTTACTGTAAATGACGTAGTGATGCTTATTAACTGTGACTGAAGCCTTTATAGAATGGTTTAAGCTCTTTTGAATGTTTGCAAAAAAGGATGTATAAAGTGAAAAGTTGATAAGAGTAAGGTTTATTGGAGGAAGTGGCTTACAGTATAGAATGATGTACTTATAGGTAGGGAATGGCTTGAAGCGGTGAAAGAATATGAGTATTTTGATATGATGGAAGACAAAAGGAGGAACTGCGAGAGGGAAGTGAAGAGAGCGGTGTAAGGAGAAAAACAAACGCGGCTGGTACTGTGAAAGCCTATGGTGTATACGGAACAGGGAACTAATTTTAGAGGCTGCTAGAGGTCTTCACGTATGTGGTAGTGAGCACATTAACGTTTGGGTGTGAGACATTGGTAAGTCATGTACTGTATATGGAAACTACAGAGGTGCATTGGTGGAATTAGAATTCTTGTGGAATATCTTTGGAGTGCACAGATACACCAGTTTATGTAATAGGTCCATGAAAAATGTGGGGTAAAGAACTCTGTTGGGCAAAGACCAGAAGGGCAAGTGGTGAAACATTATATAAAGGGAATGAATGAGGGTGTTGTGGTGGAAAGTGAACATACCGGTGACCCTGATGGCAAGGTTGTGAAGATGGTTTGCTATGGCAAGTGAATTACGAGAAAACAAAGTATGATACATGAGAAAGGTAAATGGACTTCAGAAGCATAGCACTGTTAATATATATATTTACAAAGTATGCACTGAGATACCCATGACGGGGGTAGTACTCCTGTTTTAACGTGGCCATCGATTCAATGGTTTTATCTTAAAGGTACTGAGAGGAAGACTTCATCAAGTGAAATACTTTTGTCGATGGTTTCGTCGGTGGGGTGGAACCGGGCATGTCGAAGCCCTGGGTGATGTGAAGGTGTGGCCCATTTTTGCCGTTATTCGGATAATTTTTCCCCCTAGATTTTGTGTTTCTCGTCTTTTTCCTGTTTCTGGATGCTGACCACCCCAACTGAGGGTGGTGGGAGTGGGGTTGGTACACTGATGACCTTACTTTAAATGACGACCCTCCTTTATCAAACACGGAATATCACCTGGAGGAAGTGTAACTATGGTGGAGAGCTGGTTTCTCCATAACACAAGACATCTCCAGCTGCTCCCTAAACTTCATACATAACAAGTTATACGAATAGAATGCAGGTATTTGGAACTGTAATGTAGATCTGTAAATATTACCTGCGTTCACTACTCTAGTCGTCCTGATGACGACTATGGTCGGTAATACATGAGTTGATTATATAATATGTCGTGATGCCTAAGCCATAATACTGTGTGGGCTGGCAGTGGACGGGCAAACTTTGTAACTGTCGGAGGGCAACATTAATCCAGGAATATTCCTTCGAAGACCTAAAAATTACACGCTACCGAGCGATACCCAGGAGGGTGTAATGCTTTGCTCGGCTTCTATATCTATGTGTGAAAATAAAACATTAATTTTTCAACCGAACTTAACTAAACTTGGAGGAAGAGCTGAAAGCAGATAGGTCAAAAATCAAGGCCACACTGCATGATCACTTCAAACAGTTCTTATTCGATAAGGATCATACTTACTGGAAGAAATGAGGGTTTTTCAGGAATGAAGGAGTCATTTTGAAAACAATCAGTCAAAGACCAAGGTCACAGAGCATGGTCGAAGTTCAACCCGTGAGTGTCTGTGAAAAAAATTAAAATCTGAGTCTGTTTGGATCCGATTTGGATCAAATTTGGTAAGAGGTTTGATGTAAGCCAAGGGGATGACCTATTGTTTTCCAAAACAAATATGCCAAAAGTTAAAAATCATTTGGGAAGGTCAACTTAAACAGTGTTAATTAGATTTAGACCAAATTTTCTGGGAGGGCTGTGAGTAAAGCAAGGCTGAAGGCCTCCGAATGTCAGAGCAATCCGTCACCAGTGAAGGTCACAAGGCGAGGTCAAATGCTTGAGTCTATACGTCAAACGGTCTTTATTCGATTTGAAACAAACTTGGTGGAAGGACTGAGGGTTAGAAGAAGATGAAGCAATGCAGTTTTGACAAAGGTTAAGGTCACAGGACAAAATCAATTCAAACAGTTTTGATACTGTTTGGACCAAACCTTGTGGCAGAATTGAACGTCAGGCAAGAACGAAGTAACTGAATTCTAAGAAAATGTATCAAGGTCAAGGTAGCCCATAAAACCATTTGTTAGACGCGGACATTGCATGGCACAGGGAGAAGGTGAACCTGATTCACAGTTACTTTGAAAAGGAACTTTATAAGCTCCAGCTTGGGAAATTTAGCTGCCCGCACAGAGCTCGCTGGCACACATACATGCACGCACGCACGCACGCAGAGACGAATATTCAAACCCTGGTAAAGAAACTTTGTTATTTAAAACAGCCAAGTTGTAAAGTGTGTGTAGAAAATAAAACTCGAAAAGAAGTACCATCTCGGGACCCAGTTCGTGAGAGGGTGGGGGAAAAAGTGAGGCATGGTTAAGAAAATAAATATCGCTTCCACAGGTTCAGTATTCCAGTGTATTTGAGAATTCTACATACGACAAAATTCCATGTTACTGCCATTCTATTTTAATTTCATTCGTAAAATAAGAGAAGCAGACAGTCATTACTGAAAAAAGGTATATATGTATTTACTGAATCGGCCGGGATACATACATTTGACAGGCTGGCATATTATATACGTTTAAGCCGCCATGTTTTAATTGCTCTGAAAGGCAACTGATCCTTATGGCCGAGAAACACCATATCCTCATACTGAAGAAGTGACACTACCCCACCCAATGATTTACGCACGGGTATACTGTAGGTGTCGAAGGCTTTGGGGCAAAGGTGAGAAGTTCATGTGAAAGCGTGTTTTTGGAATGGCAGTGTTTGTGAATTGTTGTGTCATTATATATCCTAGAGCGAACCTAGGCAGGGTACGAACGTGTGTGAATACTCGCATAGAAATGCTACTGCGCCCGCTTAAATATCCGCCTCCGGGAGGAACTGGTCCCGGGCCAAGAAGAATGGTAGACGCACGCAGCACCGACTCAACCACCTTAAATTCCATTGAAACTGAACACATATTAAAGTCTTCCTAATATCTTACAGTATATAATACAAGATTCTGAGGGCGTAGGAATGATAAACTGCTTGTTGTTCAGCGCTAACAAGGGAGTGGCAACCAAGGGAGTGGAGGGAATATTATGCCCTCCACTCCCTTGGTTGCCGCTCCCTCACACAACCCTCCAGCACCCCAGCACTCCATCACTCCCACACTGCTACACCACCACCAAGCTGTACCCAACACTCCCTTGCTTTCCCCACCATTTCCCTTCTGTCCCTATCACCCTTTCTCTCCCAACCGCTTCCCTGCTCTCCTCACAACACTTCTGAACTCCCCATCATTCTCCGGCTCTCCCCACTTCCCCCTCTTCTCCCTATTACCTTACACTCCTCCCCTGTCACACCTTCCTCTACCCAACCTCCCCATCCAAAACCCTACACCCCTCCCCACCCACATATCCCTCTCCCCACCCGCCCCTTTCTCCACCCCAAACACCACCAGCCACCCTATCCCTCGAGCCTGTGGAGGTGGCGAGGGAAGTGAGGAGGAGGGGGTACCGGGATAAGAAATACACGTGAAAGTAAACACACGAAATATAATACTTCACCGTACAAGAAAATGGAAGGCTTGGCGATGCTGGGAGAGAAAAATAAAAATTAAGAGAAATAAAAGTACAGGTAAAAGTGTGTGAATTCAAAGCACGGCAGTTTATGAATATGAGGAAATGTATATTCATGAACACGAGCGAACGCGGCATTATAATTTCATACGAGTGCAACTCCAAAAGCTCATGCGTGTTTCTGTATAATAAGAGAGATATAATGACCATCAGTACATCAGAATGCAGTGGAGAGTAGTTGTAGTGTATTAAAGAAACAGGAAATGGAGGCTGTGCTTGCTCAGAAAATTTCAAGTGCTCAGGAACGCAAAAGAATGTGCACAAAAATCCGAGAATGAAAAAAAAAACGCAAAAAAAAAATAAAGAAAGGAAGAAAGAAAGAATAAAGATACTTACATTTTGAAACAGGCCTCTCACTGGCAAACAAACCAATTTATAATGATCAGACAACAAATGATTACCAACACACACATGCAGCAAGTCCAACCACACGAAGAAAAAGAAAATTACACTTACAGTAGTAGCAGGAATCGGGAGTACACCATCACAAGCGCCAAGGAAGTCTGAAAAGGAAGAAAAAGAATAAATACAGAAAAAAATGTACAAGTATACTATCTTCCACATATACATTAATATTACCATCTTATCTCGGTTTTACATTTATGGACGAGATGCGGTAACCTAAAACACGGCTTTATTATTATTCTTGGCACAGGAATGAGAGGGAGGGAAGTTCCAGTTACGATTGCCCCTTTCCTGTGTGGTGGGAGTTACGAGGCTGTTTTCATCACAGGTATTGGGTGGTGGGCCATAACATCCCTAAATTAATACAAGGAAAACATATCCCCTCATCCCACCTTGGTTCCCATCTCATCTAAGCATTTTTTTTTACGATGTGCGGGAATTACATAGGTGTCGGCAAGGATAGTAATCAATATTATTGCAGTTTTATACGACCATATGAGAAAAAACAGAACAAACAAACAAATGCACACACACACACACACACACACACACACACACACAAATACACACGGGAAAAAATCCACACACTGCGTAAAAGACAGAACGACAGGGGGAAAAAAAGGGAAAAGAAGGGGAATAAATAGCACCAAGCGATTTACAAACTGCTGAGAAATATGCCGAGGAAATCCGAGCCATAAATCATCATTATTTGTGGATACTCTCGTGTTTGGCGGCATTTCCTCTCGTTTTTGGCGGTATTATCATGTTTGGCGATATTCCCGTGTTTGGCGGCACTCTCTCTCTCGTGTTTAGCAGTATTAGGTATTTTGGCAAGGTTTTTCTCGTGCCTGGTGGTATTTTCTGACGCGTTATGAGTTATTCTCGTACTTGGCGGTGTTTTCCTCGTATTTCTCGGTATTATCTCTCCTGTTTGGTGATATATTCTCCCGTAATAAGCGGTATTTTCATGTTTGCTGGTATTTCCTCTCACATTTGGCGGTATTTTTATGCTAGGTTATATTTTCCCCTCGCATTTACAGGCACCATCTGGTATTTGGTGGTATATTATCTCGTATTTGCAAGTATTATTCCTATATCTATCGGTATTATCTCTAGTACTTCTCGGTTTTCTCTCGTGTTTGTCAATATTGTCCTTCAACATTCCTAAATCACCCTCACAGGTACTAGTATTCTGTTGTACTTGGTTGTATTCATGTACTTGGAGTGTCGTAATATAGTCCTTTCCCGCAGGTTCTCCCTTTCCCCGACCCCTACAGATTCCCCCCTTCTCCCCACCCCTGCAGATCCCCCCGCTCCCCCCACCCTTGCAGATTCCCCCGCTCCCTCCACCCTTGCAGATTCCCCCGTTCCCCCAGCCTTGCAGATCTCCTCTCCCCCCACCCCAGCAGACCCCCCGCCTCCACTGGCCACTCAAGCACACAACAAAATTTAAGAGTGTTGTCCGCACGGGCTGGGGGGAGGAAAGCAACTGTCCTCTGTGTAGCTTTAAAATTTTTCCATTAGAGAAGTTTATTTTTATTTATTTATTTATTTATTTTTCTCGCTATCTACAGATGATTTAATCGATGTTAGGATGCATCTCTCGTACTGAAGTAATTTAACGATGCTATATCTAACTCATCCAATTCGAAAAAGTTTCCAGAAGAAATGTAAAAGCCTTTGTAAGTATCAAGAAGAAGGTACGATATATGTCATCGGAGTGCAGCGTTCAGCTTGCTTTTTTTTTTTTTCTTATGCACGGAAGAAAGAACCAAAGGCCAGAAGCCTGTAAGATTTTTCCCTTCAAGAAAAAAACACACACAAAATAATAATAATAATAATAATAATAATAATAATAATGGAGGAGCAAATTCACGATCTGTTTATTTCGAGATACCTAAACACACTGCGTCTGAAAGACTGCAGGTCATAGGCTGTAGGAAATACAGACAGAGGAAGACAGTTCCAGAGTTGACCTACTGCATACAAGAAGGACTGGGAGTAACGGTTAACTCTTGCATTAGAGAGCTGGACAGAAAAGGGATGAGAGGTTGTTGCTAGACTGGTGTTACACGCCAGCAGTAGAAGTGGAGAGATGCAAGCAGACAGTTCAGACGAGCAGTGACCACTGAAGCAGCGAGAGAAAAAAGATAAAGATGCAACTGTGCAGCGAAGAGACAGAGGTTGAAGGGAGCCAGTAAGAGAAGGAGAGTTAATGAGATGAAAAGCCTTTGACTCCATCTTGTTGAGAAGAGCTGTATGTGGGGAGCCTCCTCACACATGAGAGTTGTACTCTACACAGGAGCGAATAAAATCCGTTTATAAAGTCAACAACTGTACAGGGGTATAAAAAGGCACGGAGTCGGCTGAGCACCCCGAATCTCTTGAAAGCAGATTTTAGAAGTGAGGTTATATGATCTTTCCAAGATAAATCCCGAGAGAATGAAACCTCAGTTATGTTTAAAGATGATGCAGGATTGAGTTGAATATTTTTTTAAATTAGAGGATACTCCTGTGGAAAATTTTGTTGGATTGATAGATGTATGAAATTAGTTTTTGATGCATTAACAACAACAAGATTATTTTTACCCCAGTCAGAGATACGAGCCAAGTCAGACATTATGTGTGACCTAGCCTCATCCCTCGTTTGTTGAAATAACTGATAAGATGGACGCGGTGGGAAGCTAATGGAAAGGCGGAGGGTGGAGTCATCTGCGTATGAGTAGATAGGGTTAGATGTACAGCTTAGGTCATTGATGAACAGAAGGAAGAGAGTTGGTGATAGGACGGAACCCTGAGGAACACCACTATTGATTGTTCTAGGAGAAGAACGGTGGCCGTCTGCACCAGCGGCTATAGAACGATCAGAAAGGAAGCTGGAGATGAAGGTACAGTTAGAAGGACTGAAACCGTAAGAGAGCTGTTTGGAAATTAAAAATTTTATGCCAGAGTGCAATGGCAAAGTTTTTGCCAATGTCCCGAAAGGAGGATGACCAGGAGTCTGAAAGGTAGGTGAGAAGATCGCCAGCGGAACGTCCCTGGCGGAACCTATACTGACGATCAGAAAGAAGGTTGTGACAGGAACGGCGCCTTAAAATTTTTTAAGAACTGATTCAAAAATTTTGAAGTACAGGGTGTTAAAGCAAATGGGCAATAGTAAGAGGTCTGGGAACTGTCACCCTTTTGTGGGACAGGCTGAATGAGAGCAAACTTCCAGCAAGAAGGAAAAGTGCAAGTTGACAGACAAAGGCGAAAGAGTTTGACTAGGCAGGGTGTAAGCACAGAAGGACAAGAGGAGGGACCCCATGAGGCCCATATGCCTGGTTAGTATTGAGGCCAGTGATGGCAGAAAATACATGGGTTGAAGAAATTTAATGTCGGTCATGAGAAAGTTAGAGGGAGGGAAGTGATGGAGGAACAGCACGGGAATTGTACAAGGTGAAAATGGAGGAAAAAGCCAGAGTGAGAAGTTCTGATTTATCAGTAGAAGAAACAGCTACAGAACCATCAGAGTGGATGCTGCAGAAGCGTTCAGGTATACGGCAGTTTATTAACTGCATTTAATTCCCAATTTTATATCTTTAAAATATTGTGCAGACATGAAATTTTAATTTGTGTTGTGGAGTTTCATTGTAATCGGATTAAAATATAGGAATTAATTATATGGTTTATGCATGCTCCCTGGTATTGAATCACTGCTTGCGACGCAATCACTGAAACTGGCGATGACCCTGAGACTGCTGAAATGTTTTCCTTCACTGCTTCTACTGTCAGTCCCAAAGATGGGGTGAGGTAGGATCCAGAAAAAAAGGGATGATAAGGCATGAAACTGGTAAACCAATCAACTGTATGTGCAACGAATGGGCCATATCATCATTCACACATTAATCAGACTTCAAGTACCAGGACCATAATCATTTGCCTTTCTTTTTCTTTCTCTTTGCATTTTGCATTTGTAATGCTAACGGTCAAAGCGGTAAGAAACTGTTTGATTTATCCCCTTAGGTGACAGGTTTCCACAGCCAAATTATTAATGCCAACAAGAGCAGTGAACAATAACTAACAGCCGGCCCCATCTTACACCCCCTTCGATGCCAGGCCACTGTAGCTCAGGACATTTAACGGCAGGTGACCGTTTATGACCCTGGTCGTCCAAAAACCTTCAAGTTCCTCTCAGGGATTCAAAGCACAGGACCGTCCCCCCCGCCTGGTGCCCATAAACCACTATACCACCGGGCACTCATAACGGCAATATCACCTCATTAACAACTCCAGTATTTGCTTGAAAATTCTGAAATGTAGTTCGTTTCGACTACCTAATCTGTATTTTAGCACAGATTTAAATATACAGCTTGTAACTTTCCTCGTGTTTCTAAATGTCTCCAAGTCACTAGACACCAAACACAGCTAAGTATTCTCATCTTCATATGAACACCAAAGGACTGTTAACATTAGCAGGAACACAAATCCCAGCAACATTATCATCATAAACAAAAACATCCGTAATACCAAACGAAAATAAATGATAAGCCTCAAAAACGACAACAACAATATTATGTGATATTTCCATAATACCACTAACTATACGCGTACAAATGTGGTTCACTCCAGGATCGAACCTTCTTTCCAGAGACAGAGAGCGGTATCTAGAATTTGCCCTTCCCAGTGCTGGCAAAGTACGAATGAGGAAGGGGTGTCTGCAATGAGAGTGAAACGCGTGAGAAGTGAGGTGCTGCAATGGTCTTGCTTGTGTGTGTCAGAGTTACCAGTAGTCAACAGAGTCCGAACGTATGCATGCACATGACAATGATATAGTGTCGGCAGCTACTGTAAATGAACAGTACGCGACAGTTTTGGTTTCGAACCCTATACACGACGCACATGTAGATCATGAGATTAATATCCTAACAGGAGAGCCACATGTCTTCCTGCAGTGCTAAAAAACAAAAATAAGTCAAGTCTGAGCAACATAAATGGCGGCTTGGATAACAACGGCGACAGCCTGAACAAGAAAGCAACTGTCTGAAAAACAGTATAGAACAATCTGCAATCATCATCATCACTTCCAAACTATGCAGCCTACTTCAAAATAATTTAGACGAGTAGGGTTATATGAAGTCAAAAGTTCTAGTTCTTGTGGGTTTGGAGTCTCCCACATATCTTCCTTACCAGCCTGCAGTAGAAACTGTTAGGTTACTATGCTACATTTTCTATGCTCACTGTGCGGTCTATATCGATGTTAATTCCTTCGCTAGAATTATTATGTTTTATTTATTCTTGTTACATAAATATGTTTCCTTTAACATTAGAAAGCTCGCAACTAATACTGGACGAGTTAAAGAAGATTGCAAGTGTCTCCTAAAACGGACATAATTGTCTTAAGAGAGCTGATGGGTTTCTCTGGCATTCATATTATCATCTAGTGGTAGCTGAAATAATTTTTTTTTTTCACATTTCACGGCAAAAATGACAAAAGAAAAATTCATTTATTTAATTATTATTATTATTATTTTTTTTTTTTTTGCCATGGGAGATGTCTCACAGGTTAATGAAATCGTCTGACGTTGGCCGGGATGATATGTCAAGTATGCACGTTGGTTGTAGTCAAAGCGCAGAGTATATGAAAAAATAATCACCATGGAAGAGATGCCGAAAACCCTCCTACTGTAAACAGACGAGTATATGGCCCGAAAGCATGAGAAAAAGAGTCATTTAACCCCTTCGCTTGGATGACGTATTCCACTATAGGCTTGGTATTTACAGACGATTTAATTCTGTGATGGAGGGACTTTTCGAACTGGAAGAATATTCATCCATCAGGAACGATTTCACTACAAGAGGTCGCCCGTAATGTGAAAATAATCATCTGGTAAAATATCTATAACGTCCTCGAGGTATAAAGCTGTTTATACGGACGTGGTCTGCATCAGTGATATACTAGACCCACTGACAAGCTATATAAACACCCAAGCTACCACTGCCAGTACTGGATGAGACAGCTTCAGCATGTGTTCAGTACAGACGATGGGTATTAGCGCTGTACTGGTGACATTGAAGAGGTGTGTGGCACGTAAGAAGACAACGGGGACTCAGAGAACCACAAAATCTATGTCCAGAGTCGAACACACACAAAAAAGGACAAAATGCATCACGAAGAAATGTTATAAAATCTCATCTAAAACGAGATGATGACACCTCCCCAGCTCCCCCCTCCCCCCCCCCCAAAAAAAAAAAAACCGCAGAAAAACCTCGATCCACTACCCGCCCAAGACCACCAGGGACGCCTTGGAGCCGAGAGTGTGAGAGTACGCGAATCGTCCTGAATGTCTAAGCAACTTGCGTCATCAGCACTAGTCCTCTCTCGCCTTCCCAATTTTGGCGGGCGAAAATATATGGCACGTCATATATATACTTTTCCGTCGACGCTGCAAACACACAATTAAGCTGTTGAGTTTAGGATCTCACATTAGGGAGGTGAGGGATGTCGGGGTACAACCAGGGAAAAAAAAATCCTTGCCAGACACTGCACTTTGCAAGAAGGAACGAAGAGCTTGGGAATATTTCACTCTATGTCCGGGTATTTCAACAACCGTGTATGTCCATTCTGTTTCGCCACTTAATAACCCTCTCATGATGGGACTAACTCGAGTAATTTATTACAGCCAATGCCAGACGATTTCATTCAACTGACTGGTACCATCAACCTTATCATGGCCAGAACACTTGACTATGCTGTTCCAGACAAAGTTAAACGACTTCAATCCGCTGGAAGTGGATTACAAGAGCCGAGAAGTGGAGTGTTAACACTGCCGCAGAGACAACTCTTACTTTTTACTCCAGTTGGTGTTTGATTGTTTTACTGAGTGAGAGTAAGTCAGGGAAGCCGGAGAAATCTTGCCTCTGAAATCGAATGACGTTTTTCATACTTTGCTATCTTTAAACAACTCCAGTCAGCT
This sequence comes from Birgus latro, assembly GCA_018397915.1. Taxonomy (NCBI): domain Eukaryota; kingdom Metazoa; phylum Arthropoda; class Malacostraca; order Decapoda; family Coenobitidae; genus Birgus; species Birgus latro. The sequence goes on along the minus strand of JAGKTI010009272.1, from coordinate 6,051 downwards.
TAGGGGAGGCTTTTGGAGCTAGACTAGTAGATACGGCTTTCATGAACACCTTCACCAACAGAAATCCATCATATGTTGGAAAAAAAAATATCTGATGGTCATCTGAACAGAACAACAGTCATGAGCTGAAGGAGTGAAGTATACGGTATCATCTTCAGTTTTCTGTTACACCAGACACGCTGAAATACGCGAAGAAATACCGCTCATGACCAGCTTCATCCATCTTTAAGGGTCAAGTACTAATTTTGTTGACTGTACTTTGTCCCCCTCCTCAGGTTCACACCTGTGAGGGATGGCCAGCGCAAAAGGACCTCCGACCACTTCTGTTCCTTCTCAGTAGCAACATCTCTTCCCACAACACGCCTCCCTTCCTAACCTATCAGTATCGCACTTTGCCCTCCCACCTTGTTCTCCCTAGCGTTCTCTTTCTCATTAACTTTGCTAGTGAACTTTCCTATGCTTTCCTCATCAATCTCTCATTTTCACTATCCACCCTTACATACTGTACCCTTACATCTTATCTTACCACCCTCTCCTCCTCCTCCTCCTCCTCCTAGCTACCTCATTCCCATACCCATTCCATTATACTCATACCCCTTGGCTGCACAATACGAAGTCTCTGTTTTTTCCTTTTTTCCAAGGTAACGTGGGGCGATTTTAATTAGCTCAGAGAAACCCACCGCAGCAAAAAGGTTAAAACTGCCTTGCACATTCTGACCAAGGATTAAGCGCTTCGTGTTATATTCCAGCAAATAACAGTCGCATTCCTGCTGCTCAGGGGAAACTCGCTGATGTCGAAGATTTAGTATTCTGTTGTATGTCAGCCTCTTCCCTACGATGGCGTCTTATACTCTTGCAACCTCCAGACTTTATTTTAAAACATGAATAAACTTCTGGTAGTGAAAGGGTTTAGACATGATCTCCATTAAACGCAACCATTATAAATCTCTAAGGTAAGTTAAAATTGTGAAATGATACGAAGAATAAAACTATATAGGCGCCATCCGGCTGAAGGAATTGACTTTGCTAACCAGGACAACCATGGACGTAGAATGATATAGACAACACAAGAAAATATTTAGACATAATAGTCAAAATGAACAGTCAATAGAGGGGTGATTGAGAGCCACCTAAGTCCGGAAGAATGCTGACGTCGGAATGATAGAGGAAAAATACTGTATATCCCTCTGATGACGATGAAGCCTTAAAAGCTCTATTTTTGCCGCCCGCATGCTTTTCTATTCAGCTTAGGAAGAATCTCACACATCCAAAGGGGGCGCAGTCTCTTCACTGGTGAATTTTGTGTTGTCTTGGAGGAATCAGACTCCCTCATCCTTTATGTATGATTGCTACTACTAAACGATTTCAGTATGATGGTTTTTTTCTTGATACCAGTTGACAAGTTTATACAGATGAGAGACCCCTACTAGTGAAGGCAATAGAAACACACTCAACCCATCCTTTCATTACGGTGATGTGTTTCGTGTTGCAGTACTTTATATTGCCACAAATGCCAATGTATTCTATTTAGGACAAAGTTCTTGAAATTACGGGTTAAAGCCAGCGCCCAATCTTTCTCCATTAGTAGGGGACTCTTTGGTGAATACAACATCCGGTAGCTTATCGTATCGAATGTGGTAACGCCTTGGAGTAATACGACTTTTTGCTGACAGTGAGCGATGTTATAGCTTTAGGTAGATGCAATCGATCTTTATCGCTGGTATGAGTTGAAATAAGCACTGTTTTTGTAACTTGTGCAGAAAAACCAGTAATTTTTCTCCAACAGGTGATCTTAATAACATGCTGCCCATATATCGGTATATAATAGTAATCTTTCTCGTTGGTCTCAGGTGAAGTAAGAATGGTCTCTGTAACGCAGAGCCATAAACTAGTCGTCCGTCACGCTGGCTTTAGGTAAGAGTGGTCTCTGTTGTACAGTATGATAGACTAAGTCTCTCATTGGTCCAGGGTGAGGTAAAGTAAATTAGACAAGCAAGCTGGTAATCTTTCTCACTGATCTCATCTAAGGTAATTGCGGCCTCTGTAACATTAAGTAGGTTTGGTCTGGTCCGAGACAAGGACAGTCTCTGTAACGTAAAATGAACAAAATAATTTTTTTTACCCTTCTCACTGCTTTGCGTAAGGCAAAGTAAAGCAGATTTTAGTAATATTTCTCCCTCATCTTCGACGGAAGCAAGGGCGATTCCTGTAACGCAAAAATGAAAACAACAAAACAAATAAGCCAGAAATCTTTCTCATTAATTTAGCCCGCCCCACACTCGTCGTCAGAACATGAAACAAGTGCAGAATATTTCCTTGCTAGAGATGTGAGGGAAAATGCTCTCCATAACACCATGGCTGCGTGAGAGGAAGGGAGTTTTTCAATATACAAATTCAAGCGTGTTTTTTCTCACACTTAACCACAAAATTCCACGGGTCGCCCATGAAGGATAAACAAATGATGGCCTCGGCGGGGTTTTTAAATAAGTGTATATATATAATTTTTTTTTCTAGCCTGGCGCGATATTTTTGGATGCGTGTTGAAAGTCACGAGTGCGAGGGCTACCCTTACGAGGCGGGCGTTTAGGCAAGGTATCATCACCCGCTTTTTGTTTGAACCCGTGGGGCCAAATATGTGAATATATAATGGCGCCTTAAGATGCGATGGTTAAAGAGGACTATCATCAAGCGTTGGGGTGTGTTATAAGGCGATATTAAGCCGGCCATTAACCACTTCACCACCGCCAGTTTTGCCAGGTTCCTCGTGAAAAACAGCGAGGGAGGAGACGCCATGGTGGGCAGAGAAGAGGAACTGGGAAGAGTGGAGGAATTAGGAGGAGGAGGAGAGGAGCTAGGAGGAAAAATGCTGAGAGGGATAAATTATGATGATGAGGAGGAGAGATACTGAATGAGAGAAACTGGTAAGAGAGAGGAGACGCACTAGGGGATAAGAAAAGCTAGGATGAAAAGAGGAGCTGGAAGAGAGTAGTCAGAACAGCTAGAAGAGGAGCTGGGAGATGTAAAGATGGAAGGAAGAACAGAATTAAGCATAGGAGGAGGAGACGGAGGAAAAGAATGAGAAAGGAATTAGGAGGAGGAAATGCACTGGGTGGGAGAGGGGAGGAGCTAGGAGGATTGGGGCTAGAACAGACGAATTGGAATGGAAGAGGACCAAAGAGGAGGAGGAGGAGGAGGAGAATTAGGACAGTGGAGCTAAAGGGACTGGGGACAAGCTAGGAAGAGGAAAGACGCTATAAGGAGGAAAGACGCTATAAGGAGGAAAGACGCTATAAGGAGGAAAGACGCTATAAGGAGGAAAGACGCTATAAGGAGGAAAGACGCTATAAGGAGGAAAGACGCTATAAGGAGGAAAGATGTTAGAAGGGGAAATGACCGAAGTTAGGAAGAGGAAAGGAGTTATGAGGAAAAGAGGATCTGGAAGAGAGAAGTCAGGAGGTGAAGAGAACCTGAAAGGGAGAGTTGGGAAACAGTGATGCTGGGAAGGGAAGAGGGGCTAGGAGGAGGACGAGGAGAGAGTTGAAGATAGAACCTAGGTAGAGAGGAGTTAAGAAGTGGAGACGAGCCAATAGGGTGTGAATCAAAGAGAAAGAAGAGGGTATGGATGAGAGGAGTTGGGGAACAGATGAGCTTGGAAGATGAAGGACTATATGAGCAAATCAGTCAAAGGAGGTGAGTTGTAAGGGAAAAAAGGTGGTGGGGAAAGATGACAGACGGGGAGACATACAAAGGAAGGGATGGTGTTAGGCTTGGGGAGGGAGGAGAAGATGGGGTTAAGAGGAGAGAAGGAGGGTTGAGGTGAGGTGTGGTGGGTGTTTGACGAAGAGAGGACTTTGTTGGGGAATGGATGGGGTTAAGAGGAAAGCAGGACTGGAGAGGTAAAGTACGGTGAGGTGAGGGGCCAAAGGTGAAGATGAGACTAACTTGGAGGCGAAAAATAGGATTAAGAGGAATGAATAAAGAGACTTAGGTTAGGTGAGGTGAGATGGTTGCTAGGGAAGGAGGGGAACTTGGGAGGAAAGATGGAGTTAAGAGGATGAGAGGAGGGTAGAGGTGAATTGAGGTGAGGTGAGGTGGTGAGGTGAGGTGAGGTGGGTGGGCGGCTTAACACGATCCGCTGCAGATGTACAGTGTAGGTAATGGTACCCGCCTAGAGAACCACACCGCAGTTAATAAGGTGAATATAAATTATGTGTTCATGATCAGAGGAGTCAGGAACTGCTTAGCCAAAACATACATACAACATTTAGACTTTCTGTACGATGACACAACATTTCCCTCAGCTTAGGAAAGACTTGCAAAGGTTAGATAAAGCATGCACCATCCATCTCACTTCTAGAGGTCCCCGAAAAGCTGAATAAAACCGTCCGGAACTAGAAAGTGTCAATAAATTATACGTCATAAGAGGGATGGGGTTAATAAAGGGAAAGCTGTGTACTCAGGGGCAGAGGAGTCAAGAAGTGCTTAGCCAAAATACACATAAAACTGTCTTGCATGATTTACCTGCCTGCGACGAAGGAAGAGGTCAGTGACTGGCTGCAAATGCTAGCTGTGGATGGCTTTTGTTTAATTTTTAGTGTTGTCGCTTGTTGTTATTGATCCATTTGGGAAAACGGATAACAGTAACTGCCTTAACCTTTTCACTGACTGAGACGAGTCTGAGTATTTTATTCAAACTACATCCTAACTACTTTATTAAGGCGTGGAAAGTTTGAGCAGTCCCGTGGTAAATCGAAACAGTTTACAACCCTATGACTATTATATTGCCACAGTTGAACAAATTCTTCCTCTGGTAGCCTGGATAAAATACCTTCGTCCGCCCACGGAAGATGAAAAGGTTAGTTTACTGAGCAACTTACACTCATGGAGAGGAAAAAAAAATTGAGTTCTGACGATGTGAAATACCGAGAGTTTTTTTAGTGATGAGATTTTAGTGTAGCACATTTATAAGTGACAGAGTTTGAACCTCAAGAGGAGATGATTACTTCTTTTTCTTTCTGGATTGCCACAGAATGTTTTAATTCAGCAAAGGAAAAATACCAAGTAAAATGTTAAAAGCTGTTGCCCGATTTCTATGATACCTTCAATACAACCAATATTTCTAGCTGTAAAAGTATTGAAACTCTCGGTGTTTCGCTTAACAATATCCCCAGATGGACCTCTCACATTAGATCACTTCCTAAAATCCCCTCAAAGAAACTTGGCTTATTGTACAGAATCCGTAACTTCACTGACGAGCAGTTAGCTATAATGTACAAGAGTCATGTACACTCTCACCTGGAATATTGCTCACCCTTGTGGATGGATGTGGAGAGGTTGCACCAAAACAACTAGACCGAAAAAAAGAACTGCTGTAAGAATTATTAATAACCCTGCAATTGCAAATGAGCTACCCCCCTTATAAGCAAGAAGGAATGTTGCCTCTTTTGCATTATTTTACGGATACTTTTATGGCAAATGCTCAGACGAAGTTGCATCCATTGCACCACCTCTTCACGCCTTTCCCCCGTGCTACAAGGGCATCTGGTAGCGCTCATGACTGGACTGTCACAATGCCATATTGCAGAACTTTTGTCTATCAGAATTCATTCATTCCCTGAACTGCCTCTATCTCTTGAACTTGCCTCTCCAGACTGATTTCCCCCAAAACTTCAACCTACAGCAGTTGCACATTTTTTTTTTTTTATGAAGGAGGACACCTGTAATCTGGTGTATGGATTTTAAGATTTAATATGTTTTTCCTTCCATTGTTCATCTTGTTTAAAAAAAAAAAATGTACCTGGGTTTTCAGAAAATGATCATGCATATTAATATTGCTCTGGCTACTACCTAACACTTTTATTAAGGAGAGGAACATCTAAATGAGGAGAAGAGTTAAGATGTACCGAATAAACGTTTAAAGTATCAATGCAGCTGCTACCTCTTTTCTGTAGACTCTTGTTTCTCATCGTTCTGTAACATATGATTAGGTGAGATTCCCTCGCTCACAGGTCTTTTCGCCAGCTCTGTGTGTGTGTGTGTGTGTGTGTGTGT